>JAQGAK010001225.1:0-37465 GCA_034696945.1 Lipothrix lubbocki | reverse complement strand
ATCACAACAATCATCCATTAACGCCAATCAAGAAGAAATCAATTTTACAGATGGATGGAGAAGAATTAATGAAGAAATCTTATTGTATGCCTACTATAACAGTATAGTATGTATGGTTGCACGAAACTGTAAAGAAGAACGTTCATGGAGTTGAGAGACAAGCTGGCCATAAACTTCTCACCGAATTTCTTTTTATTTGTATCCGAGTTATTTGTCAGAAATTCCAGCTTAAAGGTCAACCGTATAAATGTTGTAGTCTTGAAAGAATTTACTGTGTGTACAATTGTATTGAATGAGAATATTGTTTTGCAGGTTTGTTTAACTGTTCTGCTTGTAAAATATGATAAGGAAGCTGTGATAAAATCGTAAATAGCATTTTATTGAGAATTTAAATTGGAAAGAGACTTACTTCCAGCAGGTAACAGCTATGTAGATGTATAAAAAGTACGGCATATTTCAATATTTATTTGTATGTAATATTGGGGCCATGTGTAGGTGTACAGTGTACATACTGAATTGTAGGTTTATGTATGCGTATTTATGTAATTGTATGTATATTTGTGTATTTATGGGCCCTAAATATTTGTGCATAAGTAGTAAAGTAGCTGAAAAGTACTTTGTTTCGCTTCCATTCTGCTACCGATCAAGTTCCTGTTGCCTGTTACCTTGTGGTATATGTCAAAAAATTGCCTATAGTAATGTGGATGGATGTGGTGAAAGCATATTTCAAGCTGACTTGATTTCATTGGTTTGACTTGTTTGTGTGTGTGAATTTGCTTCACTTGTTCTCCAAACTACTTTTCTGTCCATATAATAGAAAGCTTGTGAGAAAGGAATTGACAATTTGACTGAAAGGAAAACATAGAAGGAACAAAGTCGACACGTAAACTTGGGTTTCCTTACTTTTATTGCCACTTTGCTTTTTTTCTTCTTTCTTTCTCTCTGCACACTTTATTTAAAATTTGGCTCTGAGCTCGGAAGTGAATTGTGTAAATCGAAATCATTTTTTGTCTTCACTTCTTTTATTTATTGAACAAAGAACATGCTCTATTTCATTCTCACCTTATTTCACTACCCACCCTAGGGTTATTCCCTCCCTTTTCTGATTTTGTACAGTTGCTGATACTTTTAAATTTGCCATATTTGATTCTGTGGTTGAATTGCACCCGCAGTATAAATTGCCCAAAGTCATAGATCGTAGAACGCAACCTAGATATGTACTGCTACAAAAAAGCAAATATTTAAGTGAATTAATTGGATCACAATGAGCCTTTAACAAAATAAAGCTTACGTAGATTTAAATCGATTGTAAAAATGGAGTTACAATCTACCTCAATAAAATTAGGGTCTGTTAGCTTTCTTTGCAAAATTATATTGCATCATGCTACTTTGTGCCATTAGTCTTCGTATAGTAACTGGAGGTAAAGTGATAATTCTTAAAATCTCCTGTAGAGAAACCTAATTAGAGTATGTAATCCTGAAAGTGTTGTAGCCCTTGTCTTACTCTGGCATCAAAGTCATTTCCTTAATATCATTTTCGAGGAAATAAGGTTAATTAGACAAATGCTATTATTCCAGGAAATTCCATCTCCACGATTTAAACGCCCTTAAGAACATCTTGTGAAAGTTGCGCCAATTCTTGCACGTACTTTCTATTCCAACAGCTCTCAAACGTTCTCTTCTATGTAGTTTCTGCTGCATTTTGGAATTTCCCATTCCTTTATTAGCCCAAGAGTAACACTTACGTGAGCTTGATTAGTTACTCCCGAGGACATGGAAATACCTAATTTATAGTTTAAATTTAAGTTGTGCATATACATTCATTTGAAGCACTTAGTAGGTGTCAAGAAAATCGTCTCTATGATCAAATAATATGTATTTATTGGTTTTTAAATATATAAAATACATTTTTGGTTCTCAAAGATACAGTATAAGAAAGTTCTATTTGAATTTAAAGTATAACTTACAAAACTTGCTTGTTTCTGTAGGAATATTAATGTTTGCGAAAAATATGTAATGGAATTTTAATATTGAGGCCAATCTTCTGGTTTTGATTGTTAGAATAGCTTCCGTAAATCTGAAAAGAATTTCAAAACTATTCAGGTGTTAGTAAAACCACAAACTGATTTTCATGCATGTAAATGGAGCTCCAATGTAATGGAACTTACATTAAGGCAATTATTCTAAATAGAGATAGAAAATATACAGGAATGCATACACACCACAATCATGAATTTGAATGGGTGAATCCGTAAGAATAACTATCAGACAGAGCTGCCAGCGATATTAGATTCCGAGTACTCACTTTTCTATCAAATGATTGTTTGAGTGTATCACAATGTAAGGAATAGTAAGTGGAGCGACGATAATCGCATCCATACAAAGAGCGCTATACTATCATGATCATATAATGCTATCATAAATATATGGAAATATGCATGTACTACGTGCAGATTTTCTTTTGTTAGACCATTCTACACATGATGCTATATATGCAAGACAGCTTTTAATACAGCAAATATTTGAGCTCGCTCGTATTATAATGTGTCTTTGGGCAAAGATGAAAGAATAAGCCGAGAGTTCGAACTTGTATGTAGGTATGTTGAAGAGTAACCACTGCTTTGGTAAAAGGAGTTGGCACCATTAGTACATGTACAGTTGCATAAATAGGGGCCGTTCAAGTGGGACGCTCTCGGCGGGGGTAGGTGGTAAGGCATCACGACTTGTTTTGGTTTAACATATGTGCTATTACCTGACTGGAAGGGGGAATGTGCCGAAATCCAGAGAACGTTTCACTGGAATGATCCCTTAGTGTACTTAGACTTTCACAGTAGTATAAACTTAATAGGAATATGTAGAAGCAGACACTATGCTCAGAAAAGTATCGGGTGAGCTACTTGAATATCAAATGTGAGTACATTACTTGGCTATGCATTTATTGAGTTTGAACTTGGTCGTGACTGCTAAATTCGTCCGAAAAGTGCTACCCATGAGGAAGCCACATACGGGACTTTAAAGTATCTATCAAAAGGGAACTGCAAAACTGAGAATCAGGCTCTCGTGAAATGTAAATCTATGTTTTTCTAAATGTATTTTGGAGTCAAAATGAATATAATATTATTTGCTTTGCCTCTATATTTTCGTTTACACGGCGGGACTACTCTCGGTGTCTGTCTCATGTCCCTTCATTCTTATTCTCTTTTAAGTTCTCACTGTATCGCTAGACTATTTTATGCATTATATGTACGAATCATTATAATAGTGCACTACTCCAGAATCTCATTTGAAGTCGCCTCATCGAGTGGAAACCTCCGAAAAGGAGTTATGGAAAGTCCATCCGGGCTAAGTGCATTTTCGATATACTAGAAGAACATCTATCTCACCAAATGGGATAATATAATTGTATAAAGGTGATACTAAAATAGGATCCTTCCCATTTCCATTAGATCCTCTCTCTCACTCTTTCACACTCTGCTTCTCAATGTGTAGTGTATATGGAGTAGTTCAATCACTATACCTTATCTACGGAGCGAGCTATGGACTGTTTAATGCCTACTCGGATTGCGATTTCGATTTCTAAATGTAAACAAGATGATGCCATGAAATAAAGATTCCGGGGTTAATTTGAATGAAAGACAGGTTTGGGTATATTTTAAAGTGAATCGGGAAGAATGGGAAATTTTGCGCACATTTTTCGCCACTATACTGATGGATACTAGTTGCTACACAGGTCTGTGGTCTGGAGGTAGAATGAAAACGAAAACCAATTTTTATTTACTTAGACTTTCTCTCACTCAGACGGGAATATTCCTCGTGACAACTTTCAAATCAACTCATTTCACTTCTAGTCAATATAACCACATTTGTAGTAGTTTTAGT
Organism: Lipothrix lubbocki; assembly: GCA_034696945.1. NCBI lineage: Eukaryota > Metazoa > Arthropoda > Collembola > Symphypleona > Sminthuridae > Lipothrix > Lipothrix lubbocki. Next base: position 33,586 of record JAQGAK010001225.1, on the reverse strand, counting down.
CTTTCAAGAGTAGTGACATACCAATGGAAGATAGATACTTACATTGCTGTATAATATGGTTAGCTTCACATATGTAAGGTAGTGAAAACTATGATAAAGATTTAGATCATCATGGATGTCTCTACTAAAGATCAGAGGGAAGTCTAGGTGAAGATTTTGGGCACGGAGTCACTCTTCCTTTACTTCCCTGCGATCGCTGCTCCTTTACTGTACTGCCCGGAACTCAGTCAAGTAGCAAAGTCTTATCTCTGTTAGGTTGGAAAATATTAGCATCTTAGAGTGGAACTCAAGTAGGTTCCCTTTGCTCTATTTCCAATTGACTCCATCGCTCCGAGTCGTCTGTGAGGCAACCGAAAAAGAGAAGGTCATGTATAGTCAAATCTATATAGGAAACAAATTGAGATTGTACTTGTGTTCCTGGAAGGAATATTTATTGGTTGCTTGGTAGTTAAGTGGATTCAATCAGAAGAGAGCAGGTAATGTAATTGACTTTCATCCCCAGCATAGCAAACACTGCAGTTGTAGTACACTTGCAAAGAATTCTTCGTTTATCTTCGATTGTATAAGCTTATTATTATTATTTTAATGTGATTCCGATATGTATGTAACTACTAATAATTATATGCAAGTAAGCCACGAGGGAACTATACAGCCATATATACCATTGTAATAACTATTTATTTAGCTACGAGTGTACACCCAGATGGTTAGCTTGAATAATAGAACCCAAGCCAACGTTGTTACATTAAGTAATAATAGGTATGTACCTATTTGTTAACGGTTATTCGATGAAATCGAGTCTACAATGTGTTCTTCAATAAGGTACCTATACATATATTGTCTCTATACATTTACTTTACCCGCATCTGTAGCCTGAGCAATAAACGGTTATGACAGATAAGGACGCTGGGAAAGCGAACCTTTAATTCCATTGATAGAATGCAATCATGAGTATTGCCATCGTGCTTGGGTTCTGGAATTCACAGATAACTAAAGATGACTTTTGAAAATGGTGGTGTTGGTGTATTTTAGCTGGGCACTTGGGTTTCCACGGTTTTGATGGATGCTGGCGGGTTGATCTGTGGTTAAGTATAGTTATGTGTGCATGCTTTCAGGGGTCGCACTATTTAGATAATTCTTATATGTAAGGAATCGTGAGCCTCGGATAATGCACATAAAAAATCGTTATACTTGGAAGGGATCGTAGTAGATAGTAGATATAACATTAGCTGTAAGAATTGTATAGCATAAATATGAGCATACCTATATAAAGAACGTCAGCAGTTGACTAAACCTCTGGCATATAAGAAAGTTTGCTTTATGGTACATAAGTATTTCTGGGAGGCGAGGATTTCAGTATTAACTAAACTAACGAAGAAGTTAAGTTACGTGGGAAATTATACGGTTCGTCGATGGAGTTAAAGTGGAACGTATTCATTTGTGTTTGGACAGGCAACGGAACCAGCGGACGTTTGTGCATCAGTGGCGTTGATTCTACATTACCTTCACCTAGTCATTGGATGTTGGCTGTTTGCTCATACGTTGCAAACATACCGGGCTCTCTGCCGTCACGTTGCTGCTCCCAATCTTCTCTCGCCAGATTCTGAACAGGATTCGACGGTGGAAAGTTTCCGCATGGTCAAGCCCTCAGCTATTCGATATTCTATCGCCGCCTGGACTGCACCTGTTCCCTTCCTCATTGTAAGTTATCAAAATCTCACAGTATTTACCCTTTCTCCGTCTCTCTCTTGTTCTTCTTCATCTTCTTGGCTTGCTCTCATCTGTCTAGTGGGCTCCTATAAACATTCTTGTTTTCTGTCACACGTTCACACAGGAGCCATTCATCTACCGATAGTTTTTCTTGTCATTAACTCCAAACACTTTTCTCATATACAACTTGCTCATTCGAGAATACTTATTCGTTTGTCTTTTCCCGTTCTAGATACACATGGCTATATCATTATATTTTATGCTTATGACGCAAACCAGCTTGACATACACAATGTAGCACCAATGACTTTTCATCATTCATTTAAGTATTTATTCTTGTAGAACTTTGAAAACACCGTTGTCAGGCTTGGTAATTAGTGCTACAGAAAGGAGCAGACGACGGAGCTAGTTTGGAATTTCTTTTAAGTAGCCACATTTTCATTTGTATTAATAGTGCAGCATACATATGTATGCATACAGACGCTACAAAAAGAACTTAAATAAGTAATTACTTGTGCATTGTTACTATGTAATATATAGTCAAGATTCGTCGTTACAAAAACTTTTGACATATCATATATGCAAGGTACAAGTCTGTGGTTGCAAAATCATTTTGGTTAATGAAACATGCTCACGGCGTCACTACTACTTTATCTTGTTGTGATTATTGTACATACGGATCCATGTGGTATGTCTATTTGTGTGTTTAGTTTCATATACGATATACCATTCAGCATGTTTTGATGTGATTGCGTAGTTGCTACATGGAACTACTGCAACTGTTGTATGTAGATGAAAATTTCAGACGAGAAATGAAGCAATAGAAAGTTTTCTTGAGGAACAACGCCTGGATGAACTTTGGAATTAACCCTTTTTGAATGGTTAATAAATAAGTTATGCTGTTGTAGGATGTATAATAGTCAACGTGGCGGAAGTCGTTGGAGGAATGCATTGCAAAATTTCACCCGCACACTTCAAGCTGATTTAACTCTAAAAGACTTTTGGATGCGGAGGAGAGGAGTATGAATTCCATATCAAGGCCTGAAGTAACTATATTGAATGAGCAGACAAAAAGAGAAGCAAGTTACCAGTTCTGCTACTCCAATAGTCCTATGAAGAAGTAGTCAAATTATTGTTAAGAATGCTCTGCTTCTTGTCCTTATACACTTAACGGTTCAATTTGAATTTCTCAACCTTTACGCCTTGCATATTATTAGCCAAAGTTAATAAAAAGTAAGCAGCAGAATATAGCAACATATTTCCTACGATAAGAATTGTAAATATCATTGTAGAAAATGAAAATCTGTGATAATATAAAGTAGCAACAGTGTTAGAACAACTGTTATAGATAAGCAGCAAAATAGCACTCGACAATCACTAGTTTCATTTAAAAAACTAATTTAATTCTATATTTAATCCTTAAAAATACCTACCACAATGCTCCCACAATCCAAAATCCTTGAAAATTTTAAGACAGTTTCTCCCGTTTCCCCAATATAGAAATAACGCAAACATTCGCCTTGCTTACCCTTTCTACATCTCAAAATAATATGCATAAATTATTCACAATACAGATACATGTAAACTACATAGCTGACATAGTGGTTAACAAATTTACAATGCTAGAATCTAGAGCTTGTTCATAATATAAAGCCAACAGCTTTCATACCAACAACAATAAGACTTGCGACTCTTGAACATGAAAATGTATTAACAATTAACAAGACAATACAAAGTCAAGAGTGGAAATGCATTCAAAACTCTTAGACGAAACTAGTATAAACAGACCTACAATCTAATATGCACCATAAGTTCTTCTATACATAGCTATATTAATACCCTTTCGAAAATAATTTTCAACTACCAATTGTTACAGCATTTTAGCTTCTGGAGGAAACTGGGTGCCCTTTTGTATCCTCCTCTTTATTTTAAACATATACACAAACGAGAAGAAAGGGCGGCATCCACGCACAAGTGCATTTAAAGTCAGCTCGGGCTAGTTGTCAGGCCTTTGGAGCCACGGAGCTGTAAATTGCTAGAACTTGTAATCTTATTATTTTACTCTTGAATTGCTCCGCTATACATTTTCCGGTCGTTTATGACGGGAATGTGCGTTCGACTGATAATGCCGAGGAGCGTGTACACATGCATGCAGAAAATACTAATGCTGTTCATAAATTTCAAGGGAGTTTGTACAAGTTCCGAGCGTTGGGATATAAATACGTGGCTGAGGAGTCAGGATGTGGACGTATAATATAATAACCTATATAGGACTTGTTGTATAGTGCAACAGCTAAAGGCTTCAATATCACAATGTTTGTTGCTATGTAGTACGGTCATATTTATGATGTACTTATGTTATGTAGATATTGATACATTGCTGTAGTAAATCTATGATATGTAATTATGTTAATATGTGCGGCTGTGATCTCGCTGTTTATACGCTGTTGTCAAGAGTTGCAGGAGTTGTAGGGAAACGAGGAAGGGAAAGTGATTCATATTGGGGAAAACTTCTGTATATATTGTATATAGCAACAGTAAAAATAGGATGTAGGACTGGAGAAAAAAATATTAAAAACGCTAAATTTTTTCTAAAACCCACAATATTACTGCTCCTCCGAACTCTCTTAAAGAGTAAGTGCCAATTTCATGTGATAATAACAACTGATAGACTGTATGGTATAGTGCTGGTGGTTTTATAGGAAAAAATCCTATTTACTCTTTCTCCCCGCTACATATAATCATCGTCCTTTTTCGTAAGTATATTGAAATGTGGAATATAGTTACTAACATGCCCTGGCATTCCCTTAGCTCTACTTAGGTTGCTAAGCCAATAAAGTTAAAAGGGTGCCCAAAGGGAAGAAAATGCTATTTACGATGAGGAAAGGAAACTGAAATCGACAGATATGTTCCAGCCTCTTTCACACAGTCTGACGCCTGTGAAAGAGTCAAAGAAAATCAGGGCCGTATGTAATGAAGTGGTCCAAATCCTTACTCTTCAAATTTCTCTTCCTCTCGCATTTCTCTTCTTTATATATAGCTGCTATTATTTACACCCTGAGCAATTCCTCGCAAACAACTCTTTTCGCATGTTTACGGCGGCATCCATTTTTTGAAAGTAATGATAGCGTATCATTTTACTCCTTATTTATGAAAAAATTGTGTATTTATTCCCCATTTTTAAAAAGTTATAGCTACAAGAATTGTAAAAGTGTTGTTGAGCGTGTGCTCTGGGTCTCCACTCTAGTATCTCGTAAACTTCTGGAGGGTTTAAATTTTCTCAATCGCATCCCTATACATCTATATTTTGGTCTGAACTCCACCGGAAAAACAACTGCATCTGCATAAATTGCCAAGAGGGATTCAGTTATACATGTTTTCTTTACGAAAGAAATTCCGTTGGAAGAGCGAGGAAAAATTGAGTTGGTTTTTTATAACCCAATTTCTTTTTCAGCCCTCAAGCAGCCGTCGCTGGTAGGATAACTGGTTCTTGGGAAATGAGAAATAACAATAGCAAATTATTTTTCCAATCATAAACTTTTTTTACGCACTGGTACTTTAACTCTTATTTTGTGCGAAATTTACTTTTTTGTTCTACTCTATAAGTATTTATTTAAATAGAAGTAATTTGCTAGCTGTGACCTTGTGTCATTTTTCTGAGGTAATTACTGTATGTGACGTAGAATGTTTTCAAGTGTATAAGAGTGTTTCATAATTGCTTTCAAGTATTTGTCTAAGTTAAATTTTCAAACGTGTTACAAAATGTAGAAATAACTTTTAGCGCGATTCAGATTTCCTGCTCAGAAATTCAGATTTTAGCCTCTGGTTACACGCTACCTCCATTGATGGCTGATAATTAAATTAACTACAGGAAATTCCGAGTGTAATGAAATTTAGCTTCAATAATTTCCAAAGGGATTTCAATGAATAACTAATAATAAGTTTAACTAAATCTATGCCGTAATGTTTTACATAGATAAGGCTTTCAGTAATAATAATTAAGCTCACCTTGTAAAAACTATCCGGAGTGTCATGCTCGAATGTATTATCCAAGGCAACGTTGGTTATGGGATTGGCGGTAGTGGTTCGAGCGACTACTATATACTCCACTGGCTTAGAAAATGAAAGAGAAAGTCAGTGGGGTTGTTGTATAATTATAGATACCTTTATCGCATGTGTGCAGGTTATTACATTATGAAAAGCAGTAAAGTCACAGGTGGACGGAGAAGGTTTTAATTAAGTTGAATTAGCGCATAATCTAATGAAATAATAAATTTCCGTGGGATGACACCCACGTTGAACAGGAATTAATGACAGGGACTGGTAAAATTTTCAATATCCCCCACTCTAATCTCTGCCAAGCAGAGCGGAATATCCTTTTCAAAGCAGGCCCAAATAATAGGGAAATTGTAATGGAATTGTTTTATGTATCTATCTATACCTGCCTCTACATATCTACATATAGCTGTACATATTGGTAGGAATTATAAGTACCTTCAAAACTTTTGATTCACAACATCATATAGGTAGTTACATATGAAAGTAGCTAGAAGATGCAAATCTTTCTAATAAAGCATCCGTAGAAGTGTATATCTCTATGGTTTCAGCTTGTTCGTTTCGAATTGCTTGTAAGCAGAAAATCTCCGTTACATACATATATGTATCTACTTCTTAACCAGGATATTGTACGCATAACATGAATTCAACATACGAATTGCAAACCTCGTGAGACAAAGAACTTCTCAATGATTCTGTATCCGGTATTAGCATCCAAGTACAGTAACCTACAAACAAATTGCAGATATGAAATTTTGCATAATTTGGTGACATAGTATTTGTCAGTGTAGTTTTCTTCAATTTGGTTTTCGTTTCCAAGTGTAGGCTAAATCTGTGAAACTCTAGTTTTCCTGACACTTGTCAGAGTTGAGTAGTAAGCGTTGTGACAGAACATGTATATTCAAATTCATAAGGGAAAAAGGAGTGGAAGTGCAAAAGGAAGAAGATCAATCCTGAAGGACGTAGTAATTTGGAACTAGTTTTGGTTTACTTGCTTTTTATTTCTTCTTCTTCCTTGACTTGATGGTGCTGGTGGGTCTCTCGCCTGGGCAATATTATTATCTCCAGCATCCAAGGATGTGGTAGTCTGTAGGCCAGAAGGATATGGAGAAGAAAGAAAAAGACTATTACCGAGACTTTATGTCTTGGAGGTTATATGTGTAGTATCAACTTTCTCTTCGTACCTTCGACACCTCCAACATGTCTTTCCTGTCTTGCATAAATATCATCTAGCTCTCAGCATGTAATATCTAACAATCGTATGTACTTTCTCTATTTGTCACTCCCTTTTGATTCTCCATACTTCTATTTATATACTTATAGATACATAGTGCATGCAGATCTAGGGATTACGTAAAACGCACACGTTTTACGTACTTCATTCATTTTTTCGAGGAAAGATTTGCAGGAAGATATAAAAACGACAAGTCTAAATTGGCAGAAGTGTATGTGTGTAAGTACGAGGTCGCATATGAAAACTTGCCTAAATATCTGCATACATAATCCAGCACAGTAGCTTAGACTAGCTCACCGGAAAACTCCCTTTTCATGCATATTATGCTGCCATTCCTTAAGCAATCATGATTTGAATGGGCAACATAAAATGAAGATGAAATGTGCTCTTCAGACAGCAAAGACGGTGAGTTTTTCAAATGAGAAAATTGCTGTTTTCATCTGTGTGCCTAAGTATATATTAGTTGCGTTGATAAATTTTTGAATTTTCGTAAGCGTCTGCAACATTATGCAACATTATTTAAATACCAACTACAGGATCATGTAAATTTATCAATGCAATAACAATATATTTCACATATTATACAATAGGGCATAATATTAAGGTAATGACTATTACAGGTATTTCAGGTATACAAAAATACACTAGTAGATTTACAAAATTGCATTATAACGCAAAAGTAATAATTTTGAAGTGTTAAACTTCCGCTCTTCTCAATAAAAAGTTGATAGCTTCATTTTGGAGAATATTACTTAGACAAACAAGTTCGCCAATATTCGCAAAAAAAAACAAAACTAGAGTTTGCAACCTATAAATTGGAAACAACGTGCAATTCTTACAAAAATCCAAAATGCATGTAAGCTGCAAAGAACTTCAAAGTATTATGAGTATGTAATTTGCAAGGAAAGACTAATAAAACGGAAACATGCTATATTATGAGCCTTAAAACGAATATAAAATAGTTAATTTTGTATGGGGTTTGAAAATAAATATTAACCTGGAGTTGATCTTTTTGGAAAACGAATGCGAGCTTCCAGAATTTGTAGTATCTACTTCAACTCGAATAATAAACTTGCAATTTTGCAAACAGCAAGACAACCAATAGGTGGCTAGTTAAGCACGTTATCTACATAATCGTGCTGTTTTCTGAGTTCCCAATAGACTACACGTATCCATATAATGGTGGTAGTAAATAAGGAACATTTTCCTTCTCAGACAAGAAAGAAACGGCAGTTTTACTATTTCAGTCTATGCGAGAGCCCCATATGCATTTACGGGTATTATCAAAATCCTCTGTTCCCAACCGGATTTAGGTAAGCGTTTATAATGTAAACATAAACGTCTGGAGGATTGTATAACCTGAGTTGAAATACTGGAGAAGGAGATCGGGAATACGAATAAAAATACCGTAATAGCAGAATATGAGACTTTATAGTATGTAGTACTTAGTTGGAGGTCCATAAGGTGAGGGGTAAAAAAGTAATTGGGAATGAATAGGTCACTTTTTATGTAGCTTGTAGGAGGCGGGAAATGTCAAAGTTAATCTATAAAATAAATTTTCGAGAGCAATGGATGAACATTCTTGCTGGTCTAGTGACTGTGCTAGTATAGTCGTAAAACAAGAATTTTTGTCGGAATCCGGCTGGCCTTGATTGCATACACAGTTTCAAGGATCATTACTTCCATCTTCTAGCACTTGCCTATATATGAAAAGTAAGTAGAATAGTTGTTCTGGGTCTAAAGTTTAGATTTTTCTAGAAATAAAACACTTAGTAGCCATCTTAAATCTGTATTATCTGTTTATTAAACTATGATGAACCGTAGCTTTAGCAAACTTCATATTCTTACCTAAATGAAGATGAATAAAGTTCTGGGATCAACATTTCAGTTGCTACATGCAGCTACTAGTATTGTCAAAATCTATCAGCTCTACATGAATTCTGTTGTATAAGTTGATACTTCACAGACTGAATAGGAATTAGAAGATGAGTCGTCAGGATAAACTTTGTTGGTTTTAGACTTCTCCGTTCTTGTTTTGCAAATATACAGTTAGCCCTCAGTTTGAAAGTTGTTGGTGGGATCGGTGTTTATTCTCCTCATCCTATCTACATATGTATTTGCTCCATGGATTAGCAACATGTATTTCGGAATGGTATATTAATAATGGGAAGTTAATCAAGTTCTCTCTTTGAGGTTCTTGTTTACTTTTCTTTTGATGCGGTGTCTGAAGCTCTTTTATATACTGTGATCATCATTCTCCAGGAGGCAATAAAATTTGTGTACACATCGAAATGGAATCGGCGGATGTTTGCATACCATTTCGGGGTGAAGTCTAATTGAATTTTGGAGTACGTATTTATTTTTTATATCACTCCTATTTAGTAGAATTGAGTTCAGAAATAACAGTTGGAGATCGAAAACACAAGAATAGTTTGCAATTCAGCAAATGTGTAGATACTTCCGATCTAGGAGATCGATAATTTATATCTAATGCTGTTCTAGAATATTTACTTTTGGAGTACAAGCTCTGTAAGTTCTACAAGCTAGGTACACTCCAAAAATTTGGTTATTCGTTAGTGTAGAGACAGAGGTCTATGTTTGTAAGGAGCGAATGTTATCCAGCATTCAGCATGGAAATGACGGCAGAGTGCAAATTACGTGATAAGGAACCTACTGTTGTTGCGGCAGTAGCGATAAATATTGACTCTAAACATTAGCATTGAGGTATCATCGCCGGAGCACAAGGCATCAAATTGTATACTTACGCTTATTAAAATCACTATTGGTACAATTAGTTTTCATGTACAGATAAACGAGTAAATTATTTGCACAAACGGGAGAAAGTAACGGAAAATCTTGAAGGTACTCTGATACTGCAGAGAGTGAGCTTGTACTTCAAAGCAAACAAAAACATACTCATACTCTTGTAACAAACTGTCACATCAGGTTTGTTCAAACACTGGAAACATGGCTGTTTCCACAGATAATAGCGTTTGAGTAGTATAACGAAGCACATCGTATTTGTATCCTTGTTTGAATTTTCATCATTATGAAAGTCTTTATACTAACTCATTTATAATTTAAATGTCTCTTGAACACGACATTTTGTAATACCTAAATAATACATATGGTCGAATATTCTAGGTGCTTATTCTGTTATTAATAATAGTACATCAATTCAAAATTGAGGATAAGGATGATTAGCCCCATTTTAATAATCAATTATTATATGGTTGACTATGTAAACATCATCTGATAGATTCAAGGTGATTATTGCATGCATAATTTTATGGGGTAGTTTCGTTGCAACTGATGGAAGTATCTAAAGACAAGGAAACGTTGTACAGACGTGCGGAAAGAAAAGGGGAGTCAAATGTATGTCAGTTGTTGCTTAGACGAAATTACCGGCGTTCATTTCGGTAAATAGGAAAGCACAAAAGGAAGACAAGAGGAGGTCGAACTCGGCACTAAATCTTTCGTTATTGTTCTTTTCCTTGACAAGATTCCGAAGTGATTTGCTACCACATTCCGGCGACTTCTCCTCCCTCCTTGAATGCAGTCCTAGCTGTTCTGCTCTGTATTAAAAAAACAATACACATGTGGTTGTTTGAAGCTGTAAACTCTTGTAATCCCCCTGAAAGGCTCCGGTCCATGACTAGTCCAGGGATCTTTCGGTGGCATACAATCATTCCGAGAACCTGTAATAAGATTTCTGGAATTTCCAATCTTACTGACTTGTGCAATTCCGCTACTACTATTTGTAAAACACGAATACGGGATTTTCCGGAGTCTTTGTTTTGGCATTGTAGGATATTACTTTATGTGTATAGGAATTGCTCTGTCGATCCAACTTTTCTTTAACTTTGTTATTATCCATATCCATGGTTTACACGTGGAGCGTTTTTCAACTAAACTTTGTTGTTGAAACTTGTTACGGGAAGGATTGAGTTCGGAGAAAGTACACTACTGTTTAAGTACAAGGCACTAGAAGGACTACAACAAAAAACAAAACACGCATCCAGAATATTATCACTTTTATAGCTATCTACATTTACTTAATTTTCTTTGAAACACTACATATCTGGTGATTGTATTTCATATGAAGACTGTCTATCTTAATTTACGAAATCTCCTTTCAAAAAGGCGAAGCTGCTCGGCGTTATCTGTTTTAGTATATGAAGGTTGTTACTGATCCAACATAGTATGTATGTCAAAATACTTGCGTAGGTGTGCATCAAATAATGCCTGCCAGTATTTTGGCGAAAATACCCCGGATACCTTAACGGGTTGCTTTTAACCCGGATACCTTAAGGCAGATCTTCATTAAAACTATTAGTTACTCTGAAAGTTTTGCAAGCATTCCTTGACGTAAGTAATTATCTAGGAAAAGAGATTTCTGAAAAACAGGAAGAGTTACATCATGTTGATGGACAGTTCTGACAGTTTGCAGAAATTGGTAAGGAGGTCTGGGTTGTGTCGCAATCGACCGTTTATTTTTCCATGACGAAACATGCATTTTGCAATGTACAGATATAACTAATAGCAATTATTAGTTTTACAGGCAGAAGAGCATGCGTACTTGCGTATTAAAATAAAACTGAATTCTAATTCTAATTTGTTAGAGAAGGTAAAACGGAGGATTTGCAAAGAAAATATGTCAAGAGACGATTACTACTATAAACTCACAAAAATAATTTACCGTATCCAACAATTATGTCTTGTTTTGTTGCTAAATAATTGAGTATATCTGTACATGCACATGATCCCCGGAAAGTTCATTAAAGTTAGCCGGATACTACTGGAATGAAACGTGAGGGTAGAGAATACAAGTTTTGACCTGGAGTGAAATTTTTTAAGTATGAGAATCTGTTTAGCTCTAGGAATAAACATGTTCTTTTTGAGATTTTCGTAGCTAAAAAAGATAAAGAGATCGGATCTCGGATCATGATATTCTCGGTTTATTTTTAAATTGCGTTGTCAAGAATGTACGTTGCAAACTCCAGAAGCAACTTACAAGAGCTAAATTAGGCAGTGTAGCTGTTTTAATTATGTACTTACCTATACTTCTCACATTACATATTTTGTTTTCCCACTAATGATAGCGAAAGAAAGTTGGACAACTGTGAATATTCTCTATCTGTGCATGTAGAACTTTGCCGAAAATTTGTGTACATTCGCTAATTGTGCTACTAATACATCCGCAGTTATGTTTAATTATATGCCTGTTCTAAATTCTAAATGTGAATATGCGGGTAAAAATTTAGGTTGGTTTGAACTTAACCCAAACTGCATGTATCTATAGTCAGTTACTTTTTTTCAAGTAAAATCTATGCATCATACTAACAGACTAACATTGCAATTTTAATTTAAAAAAAACAACAATACTCCGAAACAAATTGTATTTCATCTAAAATAACTACACTATTTACATTCAATATCACTATTCACATGCTAAGTAAGCATCTACGAATCTGGTGACATTTTTATTTCAGCAGCTCAAATCTTGTAGCAACAAAAGGCTTCACTACGTAGATCCTGTAACATTGAAAGCTTCCAGTACTGTGGTAGATATATAAAGGGGCCGACGAAAACTGTAAATATTTGTGTGTAGGTGGTCTGAAGGGTAAATACATACCTATAGTATTATGTTTTCTTGCTTAAGTCTTTGCACAGGTGTTAAGTCAGGTTTTGTATTCACACGTTTTTGGTGTCAGGTATGAATGCTTGCCGGAGGATCAGAGTCCTTGGTTAGGTTTATCTATGAAAATAAGTTGGGACATTACATATTTTTGGCCAGGGATTTGCACCGTTAACAAGTAAAGCTGTGTTCTAGGATGAGAACAGAGGTGGATTTGAGTTTGCTCTGCACACGTACAATTTAACGTCCTATGTACTGACATGTTTGTAGTGAATATATTTCCCCGTACCCTCTATTCCATTGTATTTATTTGCTATCGTCGAGAAAATCCAATCTGGTCAACAATAGGTGTCCGACTCGTAAAATTTTAGAAGGGGCCATACAATATTAGGATGGGGTTATAAATTATTTTGTGTTGTGTCCTCCTGACTTTAAATCTGGCATTGGACTCGACTCTCCCCACCAAAGAATCATTCTTTTATTTCTATCCACTCTTACTCTCTCTCGCTCTTTGTGTGTGTGCATGTACATATATATATTTCATCTGTCTCTCCACATTTCTTTTCACAGTTACTCCCTATTCGAGAGAAGGAAAAAAAGCAAGTGTAGTGGAAATCGAATGTCCCAAGCATTCAACTAACGGCACATCTCACGCGCTTTCCTACTTCCAAACAGTAACTTATGGCTTGTACTTGTGTCCTTGTATATTGTCTTTTCTTTTAGTAGGGGGTAAAAGAAAAAGGGAAAAATAAAAAAACCCAAGATTTTTTTGTCTTGGCGGGTGGGTCAAGATAACAAACTTGACAACAAACTCAAAATCGAAATCCACTTGGTAGCATTCAGCATGACTTTCTCCTCGGTTGACTGACACCAAAGAACTGTGACAATGGGGAATTCTGACCTGGAAATTCAGACCGACACTTATCTAACTGTCTAAAACAGTGGAGATGAAAGCTTTATTTGTCTGGACATTTCTTCGATTACTTTTCCTTTGGCATACGTATGTGTCTATATACTTAAGGCAGAACTTTGCCTGCCGTTTTTAAAGATTCATCGCTCATTCACTTTCTATGTTTCTGTTTCGTACGGATACTTTAACCTTTTAAAGATAAAGTCACAAGGTTAATACTTACATTATTTATCAGCAATCAGGATTGCAAGTGGATTTATCAGCATAGGCTAGAATCAGATTCTTAATTAAATCAATGGGGACTCGACAAAGACAAATATGTACAGTTTGACTGCCCTCAGATATAAAGGTTACCATTTCATTGTTAAATTGGTACCGTGCCCCATGTAATAATAACATGCACAATTTGTGCCTACATTTTATAATGTAGCTACTACATACCACATACGTATACATACACTCACATGGTAGGTTATGAGTGTATAAGTTGTGATGTAGGTTTACAGACTCGCGGTTCTACACTTCCTCTCTCTTTTGCTGTCGGACTAAACCAGTGGATTTTCAAATCCCTGGGGGAAAATCTTGGCTGGTCTGATGTCAAAGTCCCTATAGAATCAGGCCAGATTCGCAAATTTATGTCAGTTGCGTTGTCGGTCGGCTGCAGTCAGTTCGACTGTTGCCACAGAGAAAATCGTTTTCGTCAGCTTATAACTCACAAACACAAGGGTATGTATTTGTAACTAAATTACTGGACACTTTTACGCTCAAGTGTCTCTGGATTGAGCTCAAGATCACTGTGTAAAGTATTTTAAAGATACTCATGCGGTACTTTTTCTTGGTTTTTGGCCTCTGTATGTAACTCGTATGAGATAGTGTGCACTGTAACTTGTAATAACGGAACAGTAAAAGGTAATCGTTATACAAAATTATGGTAACGTTTCTTAATGCCATTGTGCATTTATCACAGGCATCTTTCGGTTAGATGATCTACATCGATAAGTAAAACTACAGATGTTCTTACATTCTGCAATGTGAAGCGTACTTCTTTAATTGTCTTGTACCAGAAATGTAACTCGTTGCCATGAATAGGCAGTGGGTTTGGTATGTAATTGCAAGATTACTAGGACGGTAGATACGAGAACCACAAGATAAGTAGTATTCTCAATGCAAGAATTCACCACAGCAATGCAAAGCACAAAAAACTGCACGAATGCAAGGCAAAAACGATAGAATTGTATGGGAAGTGTATCTATAGAAACACAAAGTTGGTGACCTTTAAGTCATTCAGACTAGGGAAAAGTATGAAAAAGATAGACATTTGATCGAAGAAAGTGGACAGGAAGGGAGATAAAAAAAGCGAGTGAAGATAAGAAAAAAGGAATCAGCTTTCCTTTTCTTCGAGTGCTGCACACATATATATAAGCAGACGATCTCGACTGTTTTCATCCCATTGTCATCTCTCACGGGCATCTGTTATTGTTAGTCCTTCTTATTTACAGCAGAAACTTTCCATTGTCAAGCTCTTGGGCTTAAGTTGGTTGGATTCTCTCCTTTGGCACTTGGACAAACAGTCAAAGGATACAAACAGTATCCTCTCGAGGTCAAATAGTTCTTTAGCCGGACTGCAACGTCTAATGATAGTAAGGTTTATAGTTATGTGTCGCTTTTTTTATTGTATTTATTGTTTGTATATACAAGGATACAATATTCCAACTTTCATTTTTTTCTTCCCCACTCGTCCTAATCACCAATGAGTTAATGAGTGGGATTTTAACGGTGATGTACCGGATTTTTGTATCTATGTCGTTTGAGTGGGCTTTACTTTTGGTGTCACCATACTATATAGTAAAGTACAAAGGCTTTCAGGTGTCTACTTGAATCCTGAGGGTGGTGGTAAGACTCCTGTAAGTCTGCTTTGGTATGTACTTGATCAAGAAGATTTTTGATTGGAGCGCGTGGTGTGTGTCGTGCAGGGGTAAGAAGAAGGATGGCATAGGAAGTTGAAATTGAATGGAAAGTTTAACACAAGTTTGCTAACTTTCTACTTATGGTTTGCTCTCCGCGCTCAAGGCACTTGACTTATTACTTTGCTAAGATTTATGTGCCGGCAATTGTGATCAAAAATCTATTACTTTATCATCCACTTCTGATGTCTGCGTTTGGAGCGGAGGCTGGTCACATCTTACCCAAGAATAATACTTATCTGACTTATATCAAATGTAAAGAACCTGCGAGACGGTGGAAGCGCTGCTGAAATTATTACGTTGGGTTTACTTTAAGATAGTTCCTAAATACAGTCCAGTATACATTCCATATTCAAGGAACAAATACATAAGTATCGCATGGAATCGACTATTTCTGCTAAATGTATACCTATACCACCTTTAATAATAAACCTCGAGTATTCTCGAGTTGCTGAAGCATAATCATATAGTAATATATGTATGTATATAGTAATATATCAAACCTGTGTGATGCTGCTAATTTAGTTACGCCATACTTACTATTATTAGTACGCTTCGATTATAATAGAATGAAGATATAGTGGCATATATAGATATACTTTATGAATTCTTTTTGTAGTGATATACATATGTTATTATCTATTGAAATATGCTTCCTTTAATCTATCTGTAATAATTACAGATAGATTATTTACATTTACAAATGCGTGGTAAAAGAAAATAGGAAGAATATATTTGTATGTACACGTTATTTTTGTACGCAAAAAGTTAGAATAAAATTACAATTCATTTTTTTTGGAAATAATCCTACGCCGTTGGTTAGAATATGATGGTAGTGATTGGGACTTTTAATAATCGATGAACATGGGAGCCGGCAAGGAAACCAAGATGTATCTGTTTACTGTAGTAGATAATACTATTTCCTAGACTAGTAACGACTCTACTATGAGTAAATGTATGTATATGTACCTACGTATAGGTCATACTATTATACAGACACTCTCGTCAGTTTTCTTATATTGCCGGCATTATTAAACATAAGAACTTTCACCACAGCTTCACTTTAACCGCACATCGTACACAATGTGGTTGTTTACTTGACTTATAATTCCATTTAATCTTTACTGCAGGCGTTTTCTGGTAGACATATCTTTGTATTTTGAACGCACATTCTCTTTAGGATCCATGGTTATGTTGTAAATGTAGAGCTTTCAAACCTATGTTTATGTATGTACAAATCTGTATACTCTAGAGGTGCATTCTCCAAAAGATCTAAAGTTGAATGACGTCAATTAATTAGTCTGCAGGGCTGATTCGAGCGATTCAATATACAGTTTGGAAGCCGGAATTAATATTTGAGGTCTCTAGTAAATAAAGTAATAGTCGGTGTACATTTTATTAAAATTAAGATCGTCATTACATGAGAGCCCAAGGGGTGAGCAAGCAGGCTTAGGACATGTTAAGGTAAACCACGCGGCTATCATGCTGATTATCAGGCGTATTGGGCTCTACGGAAATGTAATGACAGGCGGACAAGGTGGTGAGAGCACTAAAAAGATAAGGTTGTAGGCAATCCTTGGAGGCAATCTTAGGGCCGGATTCCAGCAATATATCCTTGTATTAAATGGGTGGTTGGTTAGGCTATAACACAAGTTGTGGGAGACGACACACATAGGACGGGAATGCTGTTCCTGCTCACCGGAACAGTGATGATGAGATGAGGTTGCGGGCTCGTTGGTCACCAACCGAGGGTATCATATCATAATATTCAACGGCTTATTTCCACTCATCAACATTACGCCAATGTTCGTTTTTAATGGTCAGTAGCACGCACGATGTTGTCGTCGGATGCTGTGTGATTTCCGTATAACATTCATGTAGTTAAACATAGTGGGTACTTATACATAGATAGATGAAACTTATTCCGCTGTATGCAAGATTTTCATGGTTATTTCCTTGTCAGTATGAGGCTTTCTCTAGGACATGGAAATTCCGGCTGGCGTAGTTGAAAGTAACACTTATGTATGGAATAAAAATTAAAGGAATTGCAGCAGGTTCTGCGCATAAGGAAACCAGGGCTTTTTGGATTTTGAAATGTGGCCTCACGAGAATATCCCGATTGCGTTGGAAAATCATTCGCTTAAGCATCTTTGATACACATATACTAGAATACTAGGAGAATAATAAATATTGCAATCACGAAAATCTCCCGACGCTGCAAGATTATTTTTGTGCGGCGTTCGTCACGTTTTATCAAATTTTACATACCTATATGTAAGTAGATACTTGTACATATAAGTGCATTCTACTCCATAGACTTTCATAGTTACTATAGCATCCACAATCGCTTTCTAAATTTATGCATATTTTCAATTTTTGTATTAAAATATGCACAGTCTTTTTCCATATGACTTTTTGTGTACACGTCGAGTTCCGCTTTTAAATACACAGTATTCTCTATACTTGTAATATCAGTATTTATAGAAATATCTAATTTTCGCGTATCCCGCATCCTTCCTAAACGTTTGTATATGTGTATGCGTTTATAAAAGTGCAAAAGTACCATTGAAAAGAACTCATGAGAACCACAAGATTTCCCTAAGGGTCCTTGCGCTTTTCGATAAAATCTTTACAGTACCAATAATGTACGAAAATAGGACAATATGACTCCGGAACTGTCGGGGAAATGACTCGTTTTTGCAAAATATGAATCTTTTCAGAAACTTCTGTATCTTCTTGCTTCTTGCCTATTATCAGTTATTATATTTGGTAGCATGGAAACCCTTGGGTTTCACTTTCCTGTGTTGTTATTTTCTATATCAGAACAGCTTTCTATAACATGACCCATAAAATTTTGAAATGTTCATATACTTATATATTAAACAGGATTCATCTCATTCTTCTGTAGAAGTTAAACATGTATATATACGTATTATTTCATAGTATTGTCCAGGATTATGTGCACATCTGTTTCAATGTAAATACCATTGTTGATAATAGCGGCTCTTGCAAATCTCAGGAAAAGAGGCTCGCTGGTATTAGCCTTTAGATAGGATCAACTTGTTTTTTTGATGTACACAATCAAAACTGCACGTGTTGGAATTAATAGACGGCCTAAAATAATTTCCTGTCGGAGTTTGGCTAAAACTTTGTGTTCATTCTCTTTTGAGAACCCACAAGGTTTCGGGATTTCAGTTGTTTTTACAATGTTAGCCAGAGTACAGTTCCAGTGTATGAGACGACCAAAGCTGCTGCTCCAGGTTCCGGAATTTTCGGGTACAATCCCCCAGCAAAATAAGTCCTGTATATTCAGGTCGTTAGAGTCCTAATAAAGATAAGGTATTACATTGTGAAATTTTCCGCTCTGCGGATTATTATGATAACTGCTGTGTCAAGATTAAAGTGTTCATTAGCTTTTGTCTGCTCTCTCGTGGTGGCTAACTCCTGGGCTCTGCAAGTACTAATTTTACCCTTCTTAGAATCCACTGAAGTTTTACAATCCATCGTGGTACATTGACTTTTGAGAAAATGACTACTGGAAGATTAAATGTTGCTTGACTAGTTTATCTTAAAATGCAATATACCTTGAGAATTTGGAGTTTAGTATTGTCTATTGCAATTTTTTATCACAAGCATTTTAGTACAAATATCTAAATAATAATCTTTCAGGCATCGAATTAATAGATTCCGTTAATTTGAATATCAGCTGTTCACAACTGCTAAAATGTTTTAGCCTTTGTACATTTGTTTTGCTCAAAGTTTGGCACATACCTCAACTTAGATCAGTAACTTCAGAAAGGATGTAATAATAATTAATTATTACGGAATAATAATCACTAGGATCAAGTTAGAATAGCGAGGGTTTCGCCCACACAGGACGTGCTAATGTTTTTGAAAAGCGTTATTAATTTTTGTGGAGGTGAAAGGGAAGTCGGCAGCTTTGGGTTTAATGTTGCAAAGTCAGTAGCTTTGGGTTTAATGTTACACAGTCAGTAGCTTTGCGTTTAATGTTACACAGTTGCGTGGCGTTTATGTTGTAAAGTCCGTAGCTATGTATTTAATGTTACAATAGCTTATAATTACCAAAATACCTATAAGGGTACGGTTGCAGTCGTTAAAAAAGAGCTTGGCTAAACTTGGAAATGGCTTCGCTCATTCTTATATAGCCAGCTTGCATAGTTGCATATCTTTTTATTTCCCCAGTGTCATTATTATGATTGCATTTGCATGTGTGGCTCGACAACAACAAGGTCTGATCACCATGCTGGATTCATTTTTGCTTGGCTAGATACGTCAAAAGATAGAAAATCAGTAAAACGTTTATATTTGCGACGAGTGTTGATTGCGTATAATAAATGACATTTCATAACATAGAGTGCTAAAGGCATTCGCCACGTTAGTGGAGCAATTTTGTAATAACGACTCTCGTTGTACTCTGTATATTGTCTGTATACTGTATATCTACAGATATACTGTACTTAGATACTTTAGCCAGCATCTATACATTCAAAAATCATCTATAAATATACCGGATTGAGATATAAACTTCTTCGGAATACTACATCTACGCTAGGTATACTTATACAAGTCTCGATATCAGTGACTATAAAGGTCTTTCCATATGTACAATTAACGATGCTCATACTTACATTATCAAGTGTTAATTTCGAAATTCTCCTGGTGGTTCTATGATCGCATCTACCTATACACTTCGTCATGGCATTTCAGATTTGGAATAACACTAAAAGTAACACTGTTTGTGTTAAATGTGCTCGTTGATTGCACCAGCAGCTACACACTGGCTTATTGTGTGAGGTCTGTAATTTATTGAAGCTGTGTAATATATATAGATACGTTGCTGTTGCACGACACAACTCCGCCTTCAATGGCATCCTTAATGCATCCTAAGACATTTTTTTCTCAAATTTTGAGAAAAAAATGTCTTCGATGCGGACAAAGTCATAAAAACAGTTTATAGACCCGAAATAAATGTATATATATACTCAATCATAAAAAATAATCTTAGAGAATGAATGGGTTAACTAATAACAGACGATTCAAAAATAATTTAATTGAAAAATAAGTCTTAGAATAGAAGTCTAATAAAAATGTCTTCATGGCTGCGGCCGTGTCTTCCATCTCGGAGGTTAGGGTTGCTCAGCTTTCCACAGGTCCAGTCTTTCATCAAGAGCAGTGTCATTTTCCCTTCGAAGGACGTCGTTTGTTGGTTTGATGTCTGATATTCGAAATTTTCCGCGACATAATTTATATTCTAGTTACTAGGTACATAGTTGTTTGATTATAACATCATTGATTTAATCCTGGACTTGATGGTGAATGATTGTGGAATGTAAATTTTATATGTATTATGCGAAGTTGAAATAAAAATAAGCCTTGTAAATCCACTGATTGAGAATCATAGCAAAACAAAAACCAGAAAATACGCAAATTAGTTTGTAAATTGACGTTGTAGTTTTATTGCTACATTTATGGGGTAACGTGAGCTAACATTTATACCTAGATATAAACTTAAAAACTAAAATACATAAATACAATTAAATATCGGTTGGTTTCCATCTCTCTAAATGATATACATACAACTTATTCTCAGATCTCTTCCACTGACGTATCTTTTCACGGCGTTGTCTATACATATTAAAGATAATTTACTCTACTCCACACCATACGATTAGAATTACATGTTACTTAAAATTAGATTGGAAAAACTTACGGCAAAAAAGGATTCTAGTACAAAAAATGGAGTAAATGTATCTATGTAGTTCCAGCGTTGCTAACAAAATTCGATATAATAGTTGTGTTTTTTATAAATGATTTTCCGCAGATGAGCTATGTGATAAATCCAAATGGCTATGAGACCCACCGTTATTGCTGGATGTCCATCGAGAAAGGAATGTTGATTTCATTCATCCTCCCAGTTTTCCTTCTAATTGGGGTAAGAAAACTTTGTTTTATCTCTCTTTTTTACAGCACTGGTTCCATATCCAGTTTTACTACCAACAAAATGAGCATATATACACACTACAAGCATCAAATGAAATGGGTTTTCCTAACTTGAATCTTCATACAACGAGGGGGAAAGTACAAAGAGTTGAAAACTTTTCTCAACTTTTTACACCCCACTTCTAATTTTTATTGTCATCGTATAATTCTGCTGCCTTGCATGGTGTTCTGTGTATGTGAGCATGTAACGGGAATAAAATGTGGAGCTACCGTAGACATATTCATCAAAACCTCGCCTTTCATGTTCTCATCATTAAAAATCTGAGAAATTGCAGAAGGGAAATGATTTTTTCCTATAGCGAAGATCAGTCCCTTGTTATATATATTTATTATTACTGCTTGGCTTGTCCTTCAGACCAAGTTTGATGATTTGATAATGAGTTCTCCATTGGTATTGCATCTTTTCACGAGCTGCCTGTGACTGTATCCGACAAAAGTTTTTGAGGACGTTCTCCGGAAGAACTGCATGTGCACAGGTCTCTTGGATTTCTTGCTTGCTCTTGCGAATGGAGATCACAGGTATTGTTAGCTCGTATCGGGGGATCTAAAACCAAATTAATTATAAAACTAATTAAAACATAAATATGTATATTGCCGTGGATCAACTTCTTTGTTTTTGAAATTACCATGTCAATTTAAAAAGTTAATAATAACTAACGTAGCTATACTGCAATACTAATTAATTTGTTTTAATGAATTTCATTTGAAAAGCATACCTGTTCGCTATCCTTGTCAATGGTGATTTTCACGGCATACTTCTGAGCTTCCAGATCACCACCAATGATTGCCAAGCTCCAGTAAAAGAGAGATCCGGCTTTGAAAGAGCGAGTAAGGAAGACTTTCTCGTCAAACTTTTTGTAAGTGCAGAGCCAATTGTGTTCTGTGTATACATTTTTGTGAATGAAATCAAACTATTCGGAAGCTCGCTATTGCATAGTTCCATTTGAAAGCGTTGTATTCAGCGGAATGTTTTGATTGAAAACAAAGAATTAATTTGTTTTCCATATGAGTTACATGAGAGAATGAGAGAGAGAGAGAGAGCCGAATACTTACTCGGTTTGGTTGACTCGGTGAAAGTTTGTCTAATTATAAAAGTATCCTCGCTGTCTTCCCTCCCCACAATCGTTTTATGTGTTCCGAGTAAATGCTCAAAATAATTGGAAAATTCAATTACGGAATGATTACACCCATCCATTCGTCCCAGGTGACAGATCACGGGCCTGCAAATGTACAGAATGTTCATGTCACTCTTTGTCTATACAGATTGAACTTTAATGAATATCATTATTTCGGGTGTGTATGTAAATCTATATAAGCATTATGATGTTACATAATGTTCTGTTTATTTATTATGCATGAGATACAGCAGAGTATGTAGATATGTATATAGATATGGGAAAGTAGTATAAAAACTCTTACCGATATTCACATTCGTCATGATGCTTTTGTAAACTACAGCCAGATAGGATGGAATTACATCCATTTTCATGATAGTCACAGACGAACTTTGATGTTTGCACAATTGACTCCAATGCAAAGTTTCGAGACTCCGTGTAAGCAGATTTGCATAAAGCACATTTACTAAGTTTTTTTCGGCACTTAGAACAGATGATGTGACCTTTTCCACAGTTGTAAATGGGTGGATGGGGAATTTCCTTGCACACGGGACATTCAATAATTTTTACGAGCTCTTCATGGGGAGTGAGTTCGGATATGTCTCCGCCAAATTTAATTATTCTGGGTGTACTATAATTATATTAATTACACTTAATTAGCTTGCTACAATCATTATAAATTATCTAGTTAATTTTTTGAAATAATTGTTACAAGTATACTACCTATATGGAAAATAGATACATGCAAGTATATATACACATTTACACATTTTTTAGGGCATTTAAATAGGAAGATTTAAACATTGCAATCCTACAACAATTAACTTTTGTTTCTTACACTTATAACATCAACAACAACATTAGTACTATACTTTATATTATCATTTACGCTATGCTCTTATTCTTTTTAAGCTCCACTTACCTTTTATCTTCGTAACTAAGGCTGGTCATGTTGGAATATTGTAGGGCTTTAGAGCCAGGGAGTTCCGTAGTTCGATTATTTATTAAACACTGCTTTCGCTAAATGCTCCCACACTAATGAATACTATGGTCCTCGGTTGTATTAGTGCTTTTAAAGTGTGCCAAACTCAATTTAACATTCAATTTATAATTCACTGCTGACAGGTTGTGGCTATCAGAGGATTCTCTGATAATGTCTGGATTAAAACCAGTTAGGAAAGCACACAAGAGTAGGAGTCTCTGTGGATATTCTTCCGGGCTGAAACGTCTATGGAGACTAATAAAGTTGCGGGGTAAACTAAATGCTCTAAGGGCACGCTGCAAATTCGGATCAGTTGTGTGCTGACTTAACTTTCAGCTACTAGTATTGAAGCTTGGACTGGGTTTTCACGACGAATATTAAAGCTTGAGCTAAATTTTCAGTTGGTAATTGAAGCCTGAAATATATCAGTTACACTTCTGGAGCTTCAATTATAAATGGTTGTGGTTGGAATTGAATCTTGAACTGAATTGTCACAGTGGGAATTGAAGCTAAAAATGAGTTGTAATATTGTAAGTGTCTAGGATTTTATCTTATGCATATGTACTTTATTACTTTATAAGCGAAAGGTTTTGATTGTCAGAGTCAGATTATGTTTGTTTACTTCCATCCTTTCAATATTTGTAAGTAGGCAAACCGCTGACAGTGCGGATGAGATTTGTTTTGATGAGACTTCAGGCCACACAAGTGACCAGAGGCATTGCCCTGACATACGTTTTTATTTGTATCGATGATATTTCAATAATGCTAATAGTACACTCTTTGAGTTCCTTTGGTCAACATTACATACATATAGTTATATATACTATGCATATAGTATAACTGTATAACCATATATAGTTCAATTTGTACATATGTAAAGATTGACAATGTTAATACTTTTGAGTATTTACCAGTATCTACTTTACAAATATATTATTAGTGTGTGTGTACTGAAGTTAGTTTACGTGTACTAGAGTTAGTTTGACTCTAACTGTTTTAGGTTGATTGTACTCCAGATAACGTTATCTATGAAGCGCACTCGTAGCATCAAAACTTCTGTACTAGGGTAATCAAAAATAGATTGGGCTTTGCTTACCTAGCTTGATGAGTTCATTATCTGGAGCTTCATCAAAGTTCCTGCCTCGATCTCAACTATTATTGCGTTGGTTGCTTTTAGTCCGCAGTTACTTTCCTGTTGATTCTACGGAAGTGCAAACCTCATCTCGTAGTTAAGCGCAGTTGCTCATATTGAGTGTCAATATAAATAATGGGTGTATTATCAGTTGCCATTATATCATTACTTAAATATACTTACAGATATATTCAGTGTAATGTAAGCCGAAGTCAGATTTCACACACACACATGGTTTATTCGACTGTAATGATTAAACAATATGTTATATTTGGTTTCAGATATTTTATGTCACTAAACATTACATACACCATTAATGACAAGAATTTAATAAAGAGTAATTACTTACTAATCTTCCTAGTCCTAGTCTAGGATTACAGTATCATATCTCCTAACTATACGGTCGTGTTTATGCTGTCTAAGCGGGACATTATACTCGCACATCAACAAAACGATGCAGATTATATTGCATATAGCTATAATGTTTCACTTTTTAACGACACAGAAAATTCAACTTTCCATTCCAGTTTAGGTTGATTTTGCGTATTTGTACTTTGTGCTAATTTCTTTATTTTATCAATGGCTAGCTTTGCATGCGGCAAATCTCGGCGGAACTTGTAACGGGAATGACGAATGGAATGAACATTTGTAGACAGTTCTTTTGGAGATTTCTAAATAATTCGAATTGAATTTAAATACAATGTTGTTTAAACGAATTGTTTAATTTATAATAATATGAGCTTTCGAACCTTGTCACATTGATGAAGAATTTTGATACTTGCAATGAACTTCGAAGCTGTGTCTTCATTTCCAGTCACTGCGACACTCCAGTAAATATCAGATTTTATTTTGAACGATCGAAATAGAAAGATTTCGTTGTGGAAAGGTTTGGAGATAGTGATCCATTGTCTTTCTATAATTTATTAAACATAATTATTAACGATTTAAAAAAATGAAAATAGTAAAATTTGATATTAGACTGACCATCCAGGTCCCCAGACTTGGTACTCTGAATTAATACCACTGAAGCCTTCCTCTTTCCTTGAAATATACCATGTTGTGTTACGAGATGACCAAAATAGTCCTTGTAATTCACGATGGTAAAATTGCAGTCGTCCGTTTTGCCCAAATAACAGATCATCGGACTGGAAGGAGAATCATCATTGAGCATTCCATTATATTAACTTGACAATAAGCCACCGTATCAAATTAGGTGTAATCTGAACGAACCTACCGATAATAACAGTTATTTCGGTGCTGGCGAATGTAGTTTCCAGTGACAGTTTCCACACAGCCGTACATCTTGAATTCGCAAGTGAACTTACAAGTAGCAATTATTGCTTCTAAAAGGAAGTTCCGACTTTTGGTATACTTGCTCCGGCAGAGCACACATTTATTATTGATTTTATTCCGGCACGAACTGCAAATAAAATGACCGTTTGAACAGTTCCAAATGTGACTCTGCGGTATTTCCAAACACACAGGACATTCGAGGATGTCTCGTAGAGCATCACTTGAGCAAAATACTGCCAATTTTTGTCTCGAGTTCGCACTCATTGTATTATCTGGTATTGCTTTCCTAATTACAATAATATGCCATGAGTTGAATTATTGACGAGATGTATCTCTGTATATTGTGTTCGCTATAGAGAACAAGAATTGTCACAGATGGTCGTATTGTTTCACTTATTAGTTTACCACGACTATTTTAGGGAATAAACGATGAGTTTGTCCAATTTCCCTTCAACTAACTGCTTCAGCAACTAATTATGGACCAGAAAATAAAAATACAGAATACTTCGTCGTATGCTATACTCGTTTTACTTCGCTATTAAGAGCGTCATTGCTCTAGACAAATATTTGGCTGTGTCATCAGCATTTAATTAAGTCTTTATCCTGTGAAAACACCATTCAATTGTTTTTCTACAGTGTTAGTATAGTGGTTACATTGAAACGCCATTCCAGATAGCAATCTTATCAGTGTTTTCATATGATAGTGATGCATATGGTAGTGGCTTACTTTCTCAGAAACCTATTTTAAATTCTACTGAAAGTTGCATTTAGACAACTATTTTAAATTTATTGACATCGTCAGTTCAGTAGCCTAAATTCAGTCACGCGGGGTCGTTCAAGGGATAATTAAAAATAAAAATATCCACCATACGTCCATGCAACTTGCTCGAATGTATTTTTAGTATTTTTAGGCTGGAGTGTAATATTAGCTCCACGCATACAATAACGTGTGACATGTTCTAAAAGTATAATAATAATTACTAAATGATAAATGAGGCAAAAAAAGTCAATTTTTTATACCACGTATAACCTTTCATCATCACCCTGAATTGCGAAACTGTGATAATATGAACCAGAAACCTAGATACATATATGGATATATTCCTGTAATATATAAAGCAGTGTCTATATTTTATAAATAGTATGCAAAAAATTGGGGACAAAAAACTTGGCATATTTTCCAAGAGAGTTTCTTTATGCCCCAATGACTTGAGATAGATAAAGATGGTAGGGATCCCGTGAATCGGAAAATAATCCAAATGTATGGAGCACAGGGAGGAAAAGGGCAGGTAGGTATTTTATCATGTTTGGAGAATTGGCAAGGGAGTATCCTTGTATAGAGATAGATGTAGCCATCACCAATGGATTCCATAAATCATTCTACTTCCGACAGCTATTTTAATGATAGGAATTTCTTGTACGTTTTCTCTCCCGAGCTTTGCCATTGACTCTGTAAATCTTACAACCCACCGTCGTTTTCCATGCTTTTTCTTCCACAAGACTTTTCAATGTTCCTCCGGCTCCGGCTTCCCGCTTGCCTGCTCCTGACACATGCATTCACAACTGGAAAAAATCAGGGGTTATTTGAGCATTGCTACACACATGTTCTAACTACCAATAACTCCCTTGCTAGAGACTTCATTCATGCTCAAGATTCATATAACCTGAGTGCTAAAGTTCCCTTATAAAAAAACTGAAGGTTTAATATAAGCTTGTTAAAGGATTCATACCGCGTATAGGAAGAAAGTTCTATGTAATGCTGCTAAATGATAGTACCTATATAATAATACTTTTCTGCATGTTTATAGATACAAAGCAAGGATTTTAACTCTCTTTATTGCCTTCGTCTTCGTACTCCGTAGGATACAATGAAGACAGGCGGGAAGCTTATAGGACAGGGAGAAACAGTGAGATTATTTATGGGCAGTACTTAGTATGAATTGCACGCAAAACCGGACGCAGTGGTCAATAGTAAAGGTCTTAAAATGGGGATTTCAGGATAGGATTCAACTTGATAATGGGGAGGCGCGAAGGAAAATGAATTTAAACCCGAGAAAGCTTTTGTGAGAAGGAAATATAAAAAGGAAGCGGAAGTGCCTTGGAGCGAAGAAGAAAAAGAGACCGTTCGTGTGGATATGGAATGTTAACTTGTCTCTTTCAAAGCTTCAAAAACTTATGCAGTATATATGTTATTGTATAATTATGTGTCTATGTGTGTGTGTATATTATTGTGTTTGTGTTATGTAGGTGTGTCTTAAATGGTTTTTTGTATTAAAGTGTGGTATCCATATACACACGTGTTGTTGTACTGAAGCTGCCTTAATACGCATTACCTACATAGGTATACACGTAAAGTAACTTTTATTGCCGATCATTGAGTTCAAGTATGGTATGTACGTATGGCTTATACAAAAATGACTTTAAATGGTTGTTATAATTTTCTGAGCTGTGCATGTATCGTTTTATTCCTTACAATCGTAGGGGCGTATATGTTCTATATGTACTTAAAGTGTATATCTAACTTCCTGTATGTACTTTCATTAAATATATTCACTATTAAATTCTGTCCAGAAGTGAGAGAGGAAATGGAAAAATGACCATGTGCCAGTTGTCAAGTAAAGCATGGCGTTTTTTTCTCAAGGTAGTCGCAATATCGGCTACTACTTGATTCTCAAGACGATGCTGTGAAAGTGTACATTTTATATGAACTTCCGAGCTTTAAAATTCCGTTCATTTTATGAGAATTTCCTAGGCTGTGATAATCCAACTTGGCATACTTCTGCGTTACAGAGACGAGCCTATTTTTCAGCTTGCTGTTTACTTTTCGTTATATAGCTACTAGTAATGTGTATCTATATATATGTACAAATATTTATACAAACGGTAAGATGTGTACATTTAAGTATATAAAATACGTTAGCTTTTACCTTGCTTTAGAGAATTCTGATGGTGAAAGGGTATATGAAGAGAGAGGAGGGTAATAAAGCTATGGCATTTCTCTTGCCTTTTGGACATGTTTAGACCTGTGTCATGCTAATTTATGAAGGTTGGGAAAGTGACGCCGGTGAAACTCATATACGTAAATCCGTGACAAAAACAACCGCCGTTGATTTCCCTTCCCTTTCTCCCTCTCTACACTTAAACGGGTTCTTAAGTTTACTCCTCTTCCATCTCTCCCGTACCCTCCATTTTTATTGTCAGCATTCGAAGTTTTCTTGGACTGTCTTTCATTCCCGACTTTTTATACTCGTTTAACGAGCAGTGTAACTTGAATCTCCTTCGAATCGAATTTTCTCCTTCGTCTTCTCTTTTCCTCCTTTTTTTGCAAGCTTCCTTCTTCTTTGTGTAAACTTGTGTGTACATTGCTCAGTGTTCCCTTTCATATACTTAAGCTGGGAATCCGCGGCGTTTGATGAATACATTTCCTCCTCTTTTGGAAAAAAGCACTGCAGTGTGTCTTACCTAGCTTTTCACCCGTTTCACTCCGCTACGTATTTCATGAATCATGAGCTGAAAAAGATCAAGACCATGAAAGTGAAATGTGTCCCAAGTTAAAACAACCTCTTGGCATTTTTTCCTCTAAGAATCCTACTTTTATTCTTTCGTCTTTGGCATGGTAGAACATTTTCTGATGTACTTCCAACTTGGTGTGTATTAAACTTAAAGAGTTTATCATGGATGAGCTTTTTCTGCGCGACTATTTTACAGGTATCACGAGATACTGACTTATTTACATCTTACAAGAATACCGTATGTGCGTTTTACATACATATTACTGAGTGGGTTACGTACAAAAAGTAGGTTGTAAGTTATTTCTTGTTAAGCATATGCTTATTTCTTCGATCATGTTATATTCACGAGCTTTCAGATATGTATTCATGTATTTTAAATGTTAAGAAGTTTATCATCAAACGAGGATTGCCCCCTTCTGTACAAACTGGAATGCATGAAAAACAGTCTAGTACAAGCATCAGTTGTATTGGATAAAAATGGACATGATTAATTAGATAGACTTGTTTAACATTCATTTTGATGCTACTCATATATTGCTATTATGAACTGTTTTTTGTAAAGATACCAGTTACTAACTAGTAGTGAAAATGTGTCGCTTAACTCACAAGTGTGTATTGTTAGCTGTAGATTTTTTTGTTTTAGAGATAGATTTTCTCTACATTTTGGAATGCTACAAAGTTCCGGATTATGTAAAACTGTAAGTAGAAGGCACTGGCTTGACTTGATGCAAAACTCAACATCACTTCACACGTACTCACGCTGTACTCAGTAAGCACCAAGCAAAAAACTCGACTGGCTCTTTAGAAGTTATGTGAAAGGGAGAAAAATGGTGGCATTCTTTTATACTTGGACTATTTATTACAAAACTTGGAGGCTCATGCCAGCAAGATCTTTGGCTATTCTCTTGTTTTTAGCCCACTTATTTGTCTAGCTATTCATTCTCTAATGGACATTGTGACAGTTGGTTGGCGTTTTGGTCTTCCCCTACTACAAATCCTGCTGATACAATACCGCGACAATTTCCGTTTCCAAAGATCTTTCATGTTGAGCAAAATGCAGTACATGAGTATTTTATGTAAAACTATATCTTCCAGGGAATATAACATTTGCTTTGGAATTGTGTAGTAATTTTTATGGCGCTGCAATTTAGAATGGAGGAGTATTACTAAATTTATATTACTTCCTATATAACTACACGGCTATCGTACTTGAATGGATGGAGAAGTAAAACCGCCTCTACTGCTAGCCAGTTTTTATGTGACAATTTAACTAACTTTGGTAGTTGGGTTTTGCGGAGGTTAATATTTGATCCAATTCTCCTAGCTACGCAGTTGGCTGTCGAAATTGTACTTTAACATGTGTAGTTATATTTACATCATGTACATTGATTTATCGTTGATAAATATAGCTGCGCGTTATTATAATATGCGCTGTTACTTCAAGGTAATTTATTACAATATGTTTAGTAGTATTTCGAGAACATTTATTATAATGTGTTGTTAGTTATTTGCTATTTATGAAACATTTTTCCACAACAATAACACTCCAGTCATGTGATGGACACGGCGGAATCAGTTGGAGGCAGGCCTTGGAAGTATAAAGATCTCATGGCAAATTAGGCAAGAATGATGATAATAAATGAATGTCTGTAAGAACATGTTAAATAAATCATTGGAGCGAAAATTCTTCCGGAGTGAATTGTGCAGATAATGTGCGGATGACTTAGATGACTGACTTTAGGTACACGACGCCTCTTCTCCTATTCTTCCCTCCTCCTCTTCCTTTTCTTTCCTGCCATGAATTGTTGAAAATACATACGTACTACAGAGTTTGATGGGCAAACTTATCATGTTGCTTGAGTCAGTCGGCGTGAAAGATCCATTAAGTGAGGATGCATACGGATGTACGATGCAAGGCTTAAAATAAGAGGCAGGAAAAGTACCGCGAGGCCTATTATTACACTATAGAACTTGCTCTTTCATGGAGTCCTCCATATGTTGGTTTAAAAGGGATCTAAATTTCACTCCATATGGAGGCTCTGTATAGTTTGTTTACGATTGTACTTTCAAATTTAGAAAATAGTACCTAATACTTTTCCATTCTAATATTCTAACCTTGTTTATTCACACAACTATTGTTTGAGGAATCATTAAATTTCCCAAAAGTTTGGTTTCCAAAAACCCGATTTTTTAACTTCCTTAACACTTGTAAAGTCTTAACAAACTACTTTGGTATGTACAGAAGTAGGAGAAAAAGGCAACTCCTTTGTTGGCAAGATGTAGAATATACATATGTATAAGTACACCGAGTTGTGGAAATTTCTTTAGTCTCTATTAATTACGTCAAACTATATTCATCCTGTTCTTCACCAAGAACAGCGTGATTAGTTTCCGCTTGGGTTTTTCAAGCTCGAAGAAGAATGGTGGCTTCGAGTGGATAATTAAAATTGAATAGAGAAGCACATTCACAATAACGCTTTAACTATATGCACATATAATGGCTGAGCATAAGAAGAATTCATTAACGGAACCGCCAAAGATAAATCTCAGCTGATAAGTTCCCACGAATTTTTGGTTGGTAACGAAAATAATGCAGAACTTTGGGTATATTTTCCTTTTGGATGAGATAATCATTATTATGTAAGAAAATCAAAAGAACAGGGCCTTACAGTGCTGAGCTTTCCCACTCGACTCAAACAAGCTTGAACGTAATTGCATGCATAGAGGAATTGACGATGTGTAACTTTTTACAATGGACGGGAAAAGGATAATACCTAGTCCTGATTATTCCCTGGATGAATTCCTCATCTATATCACTTTCTAGGCATGTACTTTCTAAATGTAGTATGAAAGGGCTTTTTAAAGCCAGCATGGTTTTGCATAATATAGAATATATAGAAATTACTGTGCATACCTTTTTTGTTATATGCCTGTATAGTACGTTTATCTTATGTTTTACGTGCATTTGATGTATATCGTTGTGTGCATAAATACTTCAGAACCCTACGTATGGACTGGGATTTCCTGCCGCTGAATGTCTATAAACGTAATACAGATATCTACATCTACTACAGTATCTTCCTGTATATACAGCGTTAGTGCCCATGTTCCTCCAAATGCGAAAACATGGAACTTCCAGTTGTTGTTACTTCAGTGAATATACGTTCATCTTCTATCTGCAGGCTCTAGTACGCTTCCGTAAAGAGATCCCTGTGCATAATTTATCACTTGTGACTCAAAAGAGTGGCAAAAGTTCCAAAAGGAAATTGCAAAGGGAAAATGTTTTCTTTCGGGAAAACTTTACCCTTCATTTTGTGCTGATGATACTGTATGTATGTATGTATGTTACTACAGTGTATCTCCGCTTTTACTTGCAGATTCTATACTTGTACAATCATTGTCTATATGTGCTTGTATAATCATTTTAGCTATACTGACTTCAATATGCACTGTCCATATACTTCCATATCGAATAACTAATATACTAACAATAGGCTTTAGCTATGCATGTACTAACGAATACACTAGGTAATAATTGGCAAATTCCATTCAAATAATTCTACTACTATTTCATACTCCTGTATAAATGTATAGTCTACTATCTGTTTGCATCTCAATAGATATATGTTCCTGGGGTGCAATTGTAAGTATACCTATATCAACCTATAAGTGCTAAAAAGATAAAGCCCTGAGATTATCTTTACCACTGCATAATTATTGTATGGATTGGGTTCGCTATTAAAACGAATCTTTGTCTTAAATAAGGAACGAAGCTGCTATCCGTTTTATCTATGAAGCCTCAATGGTTTAAATTACACAGAGGAATCATATATTGGATAATTTTTTAGATGCCTTGTTTTAAATACTACAAGCCCTTACGAGAAAGACAATTTATTGACACTGCTTCCAAATGGAAGTAGCCGAAACGACTCAGTATACGTGTACAGACATTTTGCAATTCAATATAATTATGTTCTTAATTTAAACACTTCATATTTAACTTTTTAAATATTATATAA
>JAQGAK010001224.1:0-37483 GCA_034696945.1 Lipothrix lubbocki | reverse complement strand
CCTGGAGCACTGGTCCTTCGTAAAACAAAATAAACACCAGAAATTATTATCATTGCAGTCGAAGTGCGGCTGCAATAATACGTAAATTGTGTATTTGTTGGAAATTATTTCCAAAGCTTCAGCGAATTAATTACAGAAGCAATATACATATACTCCGCCGCCGTCGCCGTCAGCCAAGACTTACGTTGCAACGCAGCTACAAATATTACACAATATAATCTGCCGGGGAATCGCTAATTCTTCTCCAAATTTATGATATGACCTGCCATTAATTACTGCATTGGCAAAATACTATGGCATGCTCAGAGCTAATACTTGTGGCTTTTTGGGTGTGAGCGGGTATGGAACGTGTTGCTAGTTTATAGACAGAGATGATAAACAAAGTGTATACAAATGCAAGCGCAACGGGAATTTCTATATTTACAATATACCAAATGAAAACCGCCTATACACACATATGTACTTATACACATGTATAAACTTACATATATAAGCATATCCCATTGAATTACAGTTTACACCTTGTAAATCCTCATTAAAATGACCGCGTAGCGAACAGCCTGGATAGAAAATCATGCTGTTTATTCTTCACTGCCCGGTGCACACACAATTATAAATGCACTTGTATTTTCAATTGCCCATATGGCGCTCTTAAGTATTTAGGCGTACTTAATTAATGTGAGCTTGATTTTTAGCCATGAAATCGTAATGAATATATGATTTTTATTTATAGAGTAATAATGAACGGCATTGTTTGAAGCTTATAGCTGTATTCAAGTATGTGTATAAGTATACTTATAATGCAGTACATAAACTATTATAAAATAAAATAAATTCAAAATAAATATTATATATATCTATAAATAATCAAATGAAATCACAAAGGACGACATTAGCAGTTGCAATGATCTTAATAAGAACAGGAGCGTATATTAAGAACTTCAAACTAGTTCACTCAGAAAATTCTAGTTGTAGTTGGACATTTCAAGCTGGAAGAAAGTGGATAATTTTGTTATTATGTTCTAAAAACCTAAAGGATGCATACTTAGCAAAAGCTTCCTGGACATCATTTTACGACCGTTTATAGTACATTGGAAGAGCAATATTGCGCTGCTCAAGTAACGCCGCAATGCATCAGGAAAATAGATTTTCCATTATATGTACTTTTCAATAAATAAGTACCACGCTCTGGAGTTTGCAATAGCTCTTCCAAATCAAGTGGTTGCAGCTTTGGAAAATCCTGACACCAAGCATATGTTTACCCAGAGATCTTGTGGTATGAATTTTGAATTTAGAAGTACCCAGTAATATTTTTGTTTGTTTTTCTGAACATTATTTGTATACTTTGAAGCGCGATTGTACGCATGAGTAATATTTATTTTATATTGAATCTATTTATTTTATATACCTGTAAGGTTCACTGTAAATTTAGGATGCAAATGTTGAGATTCGACATTTTTCTTGGCGTCAGAGACCTTTGCTATTGAAAATGCCAACCTCCCTGCCCTTTGGGGTTGAAAGGTTAATTGAAATGTGTACCTTTTGTTAATGCATGTTATGCAATGTTGCTCTGTTAAAAAAGAAAATGTTGCGTCTGACAACATAATGGCCAATTTGGAATTAAATAGCTATCTATAGGTAAACCCTGGACTCCTAGCCTCGCGCTGTGTAAAAATAATTTTACTAGACTTACACAATTAGAATTACCTTGCAATTTCTCCGTCGGAAAATTCAAGGATAATAAAAAACGCCATAATTTAACTGTCCGGCCTTTAGTAAAACATTATTTAATGTCAACTTCAACGGGGTTGTGGGTTAGATTTATTAAATATTAAATTCACAATTGTGTCGGGCGCCAGGATAAATTGTGTGGGTGTTTTTTATTTATTTATTAATAAACATACGCATTGTTGTCGTGTTTTTATTTTTGTCAGTCTGCTTGGTCTATCTTAACGTAAAGAAAACATTAGTTGTATTTATTTCAGGTATAAAAAGCAAATGTGTACATTTATAACGGCCGAAAGTAAAATTTTTTATAATTATTTTTTGCAAAAATAGATTACTTTATGTATGTACATTTACATAGGTTCAAATTACAATCGTGCAATGTTTCCATATAAAATGACGCCATAAAACAAGAAATAATATAGGACAAATTTTAGCACTTAAAACTGTCACATTTTTTATACATGGAGGCGTATATTACTACTACGCTCATTCCAGAATTTCATCCAAATTCCACCAGAATTCTTTGAGAATACCAGCAAAACACCTATTTTTCCCTTTTCAGGAGTCCAATCCTTTGTGCCCGCCCGTAGTAAAAATAATTTGTACGCTATTCCTCAGTCTCCTTTGAACTTTGTTAGTACAAAGTTCATATGTCCGCCCGTAGGATCAAAATTTTGCCATATAATTATAACACGAGTCGTCACATACATATGCATAACACGTATTATGAGGAATAATGCTGATTGAGTTTAAGACTCCGTAGTGTTTTCTTTACGGCCATCCAATGTTTTTGTTATGAAGCGTGCCGTGTGCGTGTGAGGGTGACAGGCAAGCACATAGAAATTTGAGCTTGACATGCGCTCATTTTTCATCATTACCTCATTAAAAATTAAATAGATTGTCCTCCTGCTCCAGCTTTTTTTCCACACACACACACACACACACAACAACCAAAAATTGAAGCGTATTGGCGGTTTCTTGACGTGCACAAAAAGTTACCGCTGCAACGGCAATGAGGTTATGTTCTTACGTGAGCATAAATACTACGATGGTTTTTATCTACATAACACCAGCAATAATAAGCCACTGACGTTCAAATCGTCAATCCTTTCTACTACATTCCCGGACTTTTTTTTTATTTTTTTTTTTACTTTGAACTCTATTTCTCTCGTCTTTTGTCATTGATTGATCAAGCTCCGGTTTTGGTTTTTAACTTGTCCAGTCATGCATTCGTCCTTTTTTATTCCGAAATGTAATCCTCTCGTTTAAAAATTTATGATACTTTTTGTGCATATGCGAGACAGCGAGAACTAATATAATTCCTTTCCGTTCTAGTTTTACAGGTTTTTCTCTATTGTTGACAAGCTTATATAGTACTAATGTCCCTTATACCTATGTATGCATTTATCGTATTGTGTGTAAAGCTTTGCTGGTGCAGAGGAGCACTGCTTTGTGGAAGAATATTTCCCTTATTATCATTGCTCACGTGAGGGAATCACAACACCTGACTCCAGGTCTTCTGATGCATTGAAAATGCTCCTTTTTACATTGAATACAGCTTTTTCGGTATCATTTTGATAACAGCGGTGGGTCTCCCGCGCTTATTGTATTTAATTGTATGTATACAATGAACATGCATATGTTAAGTGAACCTTATTTTAAAAGTTGTTTGAGTATTTCCAAATATAGTACTATAAGTTTTATAGCTGAATTTCACCAAATTTTGTGTTTTCAAATGTATTTCTAACATATAATTTTATGTTCAATAAATGTGGTTCCAACTAACTGTAGGATTTCAATGTTCTAAAAATGAAACTACAAATTTTACATCCGCCAGTTGCATTTTCACCAATAAATTCCATGTTTACTGCTTGCATTTCCACCTATAAATTCCTTGTTTACTGCATGCATTTCCACCAATAAATTCCACGCTTCCACGCTCATGCACCAGTAGCAATATTGACCAAAAAATCCATTTCCATGATATAGATATAGAAATACATGTTTCCAAAACTGCAGGTGCTCTTTCTGAATTTTTTCTTTAGACAACCAACCGTCCTTTATCTGTCAAGCTTCACTTTTCCGATGTCCCGCAAGGCTAAAGTGCAAGTATGTACACAAAAACGTGCATTGAGAGGTTTCAATTCACTTCGTCAGTACAGTGGTCTGTATATATACGCCATGGTATTTAAAAAGTTGTAAAGATACAAAAAATACATATTTACTGCTTGCATTTTCATCCATATATTCCTTGTATACAAATATACATATAGCTACATGTAGCTATAGTGTAGTTAGTACGGTCGTAGCTTTAAAAAACGCCGGGAAAAAGAAGTAAGTGCGGGTGTGTTTATTCCCATTTACATTTATTCCCTGTCCATATGCCCCTCACACTTTCACAAGCTTTCACCAACAACAAGTTTCACTTTTTTTGGAGCAAACCTTTCATCCTGCTTTTTTAGACTTTTTTTTATACAAAATACCAAAGGAGAGAAAGAAGAGAAGCATTATATAGGAGAAGTGAGAACGAAGGACGTTGATCGGCTTCAAGGAGGAATGTATTGATGAGTCGCTGGTGAGAAGGGAACTGTAGTAGCGTTGGTGAGTAAGCCAATATGTGTAAGTGTAAGAGAGAGTGAGTGTTGAGCGTATCTTGGAAAAACATATAAAAATTGAGAGACAGCTTATAGTAAAGATAGAAAAAGTACGTATGAAAATAGAGAAAGCTTATGTGAAAGTTAGAGGAAGCATATGTAAAAAAGGAGAAAGTGTATAGAGAAACCAGAGGAAGTATGTAAAAACTAGGGAAGGAATGTATGTGTGAAAGGGAGAAAGCGTGTAAAAACAGCGGAAAAGGCTAGTAAGGTGAAAGAAAGCTTTTTGGCAGGATCATGTCCCGGATACTTTGCGATTGCAGCCTCGTCTCCATGCAAATCGGTCCGAGATCCACTACACAGAGAAAAAGAAAAGGAGGAAGGAAATAGCAAAAGTTCAACTGTGGAAATCGTTTCCGACAGTCTTGCTTTTTTTAAAGAGACTCCCTCAGATGGATATATAATTTAAAATATATAGAGAGGACCTTGCACCTAAGATCAAACAGTTTCCAACAAACACTTACTGTATACTTGACGCAGCTAGTTCGCGGAAACTTTCGATGCTCTAATAAGTATATACACCCATGTATTTCCATATACAGATGCACATTATTATTACACATATAGTGACATTTTATCATTATAAATCCCATACTATGTTATTACATAAATACTGTATGGACATACTATCTCTACTATAAATACTGTATGGACTATGTATAGTGTTATTTCTCTCAAGCAAAATTTGCTAAAACACACTTCACATATGTCCCTATAGTCAACACAACCTTATTGGCAAAGTTAGCCATGTATCACATATACACCTATAGAGAGTCCATATGTTGATGCACTATATAGTTACATACAGAACCAGGAATGGACAAACACGAGAAAAGAGCTGTGATGTCGATTCCGATAGATTTAGGATCGACGTTCCCAGCACTGGAAGAGCTGAAACCTCTACATAAGAACATAATGTTCAAGTTTCATTCACATTCCTTTTCCTCTGTTTTCTGTCTTATTCCAGATCCTCACACTTGTTCTCCCATAAAGCTCGGAACTCATAGGACATTACAATAAGATCAGTATGTAAGGCTTCACAGTACTGAATCCAGTAGCCATAACCTTCTACATTAAAACTCCAGCAGTACTGCCATTCCGTTTGTTGGATATGCAATAACCCGCCGCCGAAAAATGCAATTCTAGCTTATTTACACCCGAACACGTACGCTTGCCCAAAAAGCTATAAAGAGAATTAAGAAAGCTATAGGGATACAAAGAAATGCAGAAAATTCCGCAGTGCATTTCACATAAAAAGCTTGAACCTTTTTTGAAGTTTAAACTTCAACAATGCAACAAAACGCAAGGTTAAGGATTGTATTTCCGCATACAATACCACTTTGTAAAACATGACAAGGAAACAATGCCGCTCTAAATCACGAGAGAAGGAATGTCGTCGGTTTCAAATACGGGGAAAAGAAGCTTTGTTTCTTTTCACGAGAGAGACAAACAGTGTCGCTTAAAAACTAGAAGTCTTGTGTTTTAAACTCAAACACACGGCCAAGAAAGAGAAAAAAACATTAGGTGTGCAACAACAACTGAAGGTAAAAAGAAAAGACAAAGAAGAAGGAAAGTGGAAAAGAGAGCGGAAATCACAAGCTGAGTTTTTCTTTAGTGAAAAGGACAAATTACTTTTTCTCCCTTTTCCTTCCTCCAAAGTTACTGCTTTCCTTCCTGTATTATATTCTTTACATGTTAAAAAGAATACAATCCTTATACACAGTTCTTTGCACATGTACTAAAATAAGATATGGAATTGCATCTAAACTTTAGAATTGTATCTAAACGGCATAGTATATCGCATGTGGAATTGTGTATAAAAAGAGCCGGAATTGTATAGGAAAACATGCGGACGGAAAGAGAGAAAATATAGAAAATAGAGGAGGACAAGCATTTTTGAGTTGAACTCCTATGTCCATGTGATTGGTTGTGTAGGAGGTTTACTATGCTCGGGCCCTGCTTGTGATTTGAAGGGAAGTAAAAACAGAAGAGACGAGGAAATATACATACACTTAACCAAAAATCGACGGGCAGTCTCCTATTTTTTCTGCAAAAGCCAATCTCGTTCCAAACATTTCTGTAATATAAAACGCTTCTTTTTCGTTGTGGCTACCGGGGAAAAAACGAAAAAAGGACGTTTTTTCCTTGTATGTATGTCTAATATGGATTCCATATCTTGTCCATAGTATCTTATCTCCTGCTGCTTTCTACAAGTAGGAGCATCTAGTAAGTATAAGTATACAAAGCATTGTGTTTATAAAACCCACATACATAGCATACACAAGCATTTTGTTAGGCACGTAAGTAAAAAACATATAAGAATTTGTTTTTTATATGAATTTGGATCTTATACAGAGATCTCCTTCCGCAAAAACCAACTCCTCCTGAGACATCTTCAAAGTTTGACGTGACCAAAATAAAAGATTATTTGCACGTCTCATGAAACGTAAATATACTCTTCAAGTCCAAGGATTATTCTTTGTGGAGATGGACGGGGCATAGGGATTCCAGGGAATTTTTTTCCTTTTCCAATAAGCTTAAGTTTTTTTTTCTCTACAGTCTTAGGGTTATATGTTTTTAGTCATTGTCTTACTTAGCTTTGTTCGGGCCTTCCTGAAATGCTTGTTTACGTCTGCTATCTTTAAGTATTGCTGCTGTCCATTTTATTGGTATTTTTAATGCCTGCAGCGTGTGGTATGGTTTGTGGGATTGTACCAGTCTTTTCAGAATGATATTTGCTAGTCCTGGTCATGAGAAAAATCATAAGTTTTCTTGGAACAGCGTTTTGAGAGCAAAATTAAATTAAAAGAGAATGACAAAAAAATAGGCCACAGTCTGCTCGGAATAATCTGCTATTTATTAAAGTTGATTGTAAAAAATTAAAGGAAAATAATAAATGCTACAAAAATAATAATGAACACAATACTAATCGTAAGTGTGGTGTAATCGAGAGGTTGAAACCGAATGGCGTTGATTTTTAAACCATTATATACACATGGGAAAGGTAACGAGTAGCTTTGTTTTCTGAACATAAAAGGATTTCACATTATGGAGCAAAGTTTTCGGGGAAGTAAAAACCAAATGCGTTCGTACAAACAAAATATGACGTTTTCAATTGCTTTCTGTATAGAGAACAAACGTTTGACAACTGTTCAACGACGGAGTGACAGAAAATAACGCCCTTGGAATTGAATATTGAACTCCCGTCATTTGTGATTTCAACCTTTTTCCTTGGAATATTTTCCAAGAACATGATTCTGTTGCCTTGGTAGTTTTTACATTTAGAATGTATGTAATCTTTCAAGTATTTACATTTGCGGAATTTTGTATGCGTTTTTTGGTAATACAAGTAAATACAATGTAAATACAAAATAAACCTAAAATAAATAGAAAATTAATGCCTAATAATTACAAAATAAATACAAATAAATCATTGACTACAATAGCCAAAAACATGTTTTCATACATCAAATTTCATGTACCTAAAGAGTTTTAATCTGCAACGGGTCTTGAAATTTAGTTGGTGAACGGTGTTTTACAATTGTAGCACCTTTACAAAAACTGACAATTTGCAGTGAGGTATGTTGTAAAACAGCATGGATGATGCTAATACTAACGCCTGCACATGTAAATGAAAAGTTGGGACATTTCGAGAACAAGAATACTGGATGTAAAAGAAAATACGACCTAAACTTTCTAAGGACTTGGCATGTGGTGGTTGGTCTTATTACAGGAGAGGAAATGAGTAACAATGTATCATTGCACTGGGGGTTCGTGCTTGGAATTTTCAGATTCATTCATAGAAAATTGCTCGAGCGGCCTTGTTGTCAAAAAAGCTATATGCGTATACATACAAAAATGGTAGACGAGGGTGAAAGCGGTCGGAGAGAATTATTTCCAACTGTGTGTGTGTAGTATTCACTCTTTTAGTTTGGTTTCGCTTTCTTCGTTTGAGCTCTTATGTCCCTCATTCTTTATTCATCGCTCCATACTTTTGTGCTTTTTACAGTGGCCGCATGTAGTAAGTAATTCTTACATACGCATATTCTCGGTCCACAACGTCCTTAGCACATCGCAACTTATGAACACAGGCACCTGTCAAGTTCAATCAAGCTTGTACTTAACTATGTTATAGCATTCTGTTGGCTGTGCATGTGCGTGAACCCGAGACGAAGTGTATTTTTCGCATGCAAATGCATATATTTTGTGTTGCTTTTAAAAGGATCCTTATCTCCTGGTGGTAAATTAGATGATATAAAGAGTTTTGAAGGGATTAAACGCTTAAAAGTAATATAATACATGGAATTGATAAAATTTTAATTTGGAGTTCCAGCTCCGTAATGAGAACGATTTCGTGTAAAACCATGCTCGGGTAGTTACACTTGTTGTGTAATTATAAATATCTAGTAATTACGCCATTTCAGATAACTTTTTCTTGTTGCGCTGCAATTTTATGGAACCTTTTGCGTATATAACTTCTTGTAATTTTTTGTCTAGGTATATGTATTAACTTTTTTTATATGGAATATATAAAACATTTTATGAGAATTTTGCACATAAAAATGTAATGGAACTTATATATATGCAATGTGGATAAATATTGCCTGGAAATCCTTGCAATAATAATGAAGTACAGCATATAAAAATGTTCGGAAACTACTGAAATAGAATTTTACAAACTATAGGAACACACGAATTTCCCTATACGAACATTGTTTATATGATTGTATTAACCGAGTGTACAATAAGTCATGTGTGAAAAATTTAGACATGAATATTAATGGTCGGTTATTATTTCCACAATATTTCATGCAAATTCAGGTATATTGCAGTAAAGATTGCCGGTGCTCAAATGCCCTGGAAGAAGGTAAATATAATAGTCGAAAATGCGATTGGAATATACTAAATATTTAATATGTAAAAAGTATATTTATAATATATTATAGCACACATGCTTTACCAAGCTTTTATTGCTCTTTTAGATTGCTTACAATGTAAATAAACATGTACATACACATAACTATGTAGTTCTATGTATGTCATATGCAGACTATATAAAGCTTCTGAATTTGTTGTATTGCTTATTTACAAAGGGGCTAAAAATTTGTGAGAAATTCTTAAACTATGACAACCTTGAAAATTGTCACAGATATCTACAAGTGAACATACTACAGGTTTCTTTTGAGTTATTTGAAGCTAATGAGATAGTTAAAGGTAATTAATGTAGCGTTTTGGACTCTTTGAAGCAAAATATTATAGTACGTTTAAACATTTTGCACAGTGATTACCAACAATTTCAAGCTTTGTTTATGCGCAGCAATAACAAAAGCGTTACTTTAGAATGCTTGCCAACAATAAAAATATTACTTTGGAATACTTGGCAATAGTTAAAATAACACTTTCCCAGACTTTGTAGAACAAAAATAGCACTGTTGAACTATGACCAGTTTTAATAATATCACTTGTCAGGTTATGACTAAGGGTTAAATTCGTTTTTCAGCCTTCGAAGCATATGGCATAACTATATATGCACGGACTATTATGTGTACTGATAATTGCTTAAACTTTATACACCAACTGAACGAGAGCAACGGAGTTATAATGCAAAATGTAACATTTTTTATTATATTTATATATAATGCTATTGTATGTACTTATGTATATATGTATGCTCATGCATAGAAACAGGCAGGGAATCAATTCGAGATGGATGCTTTGCATGGG
The DNA here is from genome assembly GCA_034696945.1 of Lipothrix lubbocki. Classification (NCBI taxonomy): domain Eukaryota; kingdom Metazoa; phylum Arthropoda; class Collembola; order Symphypleona; family Sminthuridae; genus Lipothrix; species Lipothrix lubbocki. Next base: position 27,377 of record JAQGAK010001224.1, on the reverse strand, counting down.
TCGTAAACAAGAATTTTTGACGTGCGAAAATTATGGGTCTCACTTTTCCTGCCCAAACACATACAATCAATGCAATTTCGGGACCAAACCCTCTCGGTTTACTTTCCCCGACAGCAACAACAAATTCCACTAGGGAAGTTATTTCCCTACATTGTTCCCATATTTTTTGTATTCAGAAAAAAAACACTCGTACACATTCCTTAATGAAGCCAAGCCGTGTTGCAGTTTTTTTTATTATTTACGTTCCGTTCCACCTTTTGCTTTTATACTATACTGATAATAGTAATTGATTCTATTTTTTTTCCTCTACCTTGCAATCATATGCGCTCTGTTGATTAAATGTAAGCGATCAAAGCATGTAATCCTGGGAATCAAGCATAATGATAATAACTAGGGACTAGATTATTTTGTACTTTTACGCTCCTGAATAAAATTCAACAAAGGTTTAAAAGATTTATTCTCCTTTTATTTTGCGTTGCTCTCAGTCGTTCAAGTAATCAACCCCCCAAAGTTTCATTTACGAATTCAAATATAATTTTGACGGCACTTTAGTTGTTGAAATATCGTGACAGGAATTTAATACGACAGTTCGGGTTGTAGAATTTAATGAAACATACAAAAGTTCTTGTTAAGCTAAAAGATAAGATCGTTTCTGTTAAAAAATTACGTTTTGGAATTAAATATATTACATACAGTTTATTAGCATTTCTACAATCAAGACCGACAAATATCCAAAGTTATCATAGATAATATCAATGATTTAAATCACACAGAGGAAACGATCTGGTTTCATGCACCATGAACATTGTACAATGAATATTACAATACAAACGTATGGAATGAAAGAATTTAAATAGTAAATCAAAGAAATTTTTTCCCTAATGAAACAAAGTTTCTAATGAAATATCACAGCCAAGCAAAATATTAGAAACGTGTAATATTTGGAAGGAAAATTATTGTCGGTGATGGATCGAACTGCAAAACGTAATGTAACATGCAGTATCGTATATTAAAATCAATGTATCTATATATTAGAAGCTAAAATTTACATTGATTGCACCAATGGATAATAGCCTAGTATAGATACATATACATAGATTGATTGAACATAAAGAAGGGTGATTTTGAAGGAATGGCGTTGAAATTCTCCAACACGAACAGTCTATGCATAGTGAGTTTAGTCAAAGGATTAAGTTTGTATAGGTGTTTGTATTAAAATTAGCCATATACACATGTTTTATATGTATATTTTTATAAGAACGTCGTGTGTTATTACTATGTAGAAGTATGTATATAGTGTTTATCAATATATCTACATCAAGAGTTCGCACTGATTGGTATTGGTGCTAATGGGCTCACTCATGGGTTCTCTTCCTTGAAACATTTCCTCGCACAGTCAGTTTCCCGGGTAGTCGTGGAGAAGTTTCAAGGGTGAAATCATGCGAGTTATATATACGAAATAATATTTCGTTCGTCGTCGTGGAAAAATCGCTAAAGATATAATTACCTAACGAAATATTTGTATGTAGTATGTATGTTACACTTATTCAGCGAGCCCATGTTTTATGTATAATGCCTTGTAATATAACCAATAATTTTAGTGTTTAATGCATGTCAGAATAATGTGATTGATATACAGCTATGCACTTAACATTGATACTGGTATACGTGCAATACTACATTCTTGTAGTATAAGTTAAAATCTTAGGAAAAACGTGAGAGGCTGGCAGGAACTCTTGACCGAAAAATCTTATCTAACCTTTCAACACGCCAGAAATCAAAATCAAAAGTTGAGTGTTGCATTCAAACCAAATCACATGGTTAAAGAGTCCAATTCTGATAGCTACAAGGTTCTATTATGCACAGCAGAATGCTGCTACCAAATTAAAAATAGAATAATATTATCGCTCGTTATTGCCTAGCTTAATTCTACAGTAGCAATGCTTAACGTCACATTTAACGCCAGTAAGTTACCTCCAGCTTGTTGTATGTATATATATTATTGAGGAAGTGTGGACTAGTTATATAAGTATGTAACCTACAATGCATATGCACAATTCGGGGTTCATTTTGATATGTAAACTCAATAAAATTAGTAGCTTTTCATCTGTTACAAGCATACTTACATATGTACAAGCATTATTACATGTAGGAAATACACACAGCCGACGTTTCGCAAGGTTTTGACAGATTTCCTCCACACAACTGTTATCTCCTGTCATCACAACTGCTTATCATCAAATCCGCTCCGCTACCCGTCCCACGCTGAAATTTTTCTATAGTAGTCCTTATTGATACCAACTTGTAAGAAACGTCAGCTTGACAAGGTAATTTCAGCTATTTGGATTTGTCATGTTCAATTAAATGAGCAGGGTGGCTATGCAAGGTTGACGTATGGGGCATAATACCCGGTAAGCTTCCACTAACAAGTACTATCTACAATAACTTGCAAAAAAAATTTGTTTAAAAAATAAGCGTATGTATAAGAAATCTTCATGTCAAGCATTAGGGTGGAATATTAGTAATATGAAATTTTGCTACAACATTATACATTGGTATATTTACATATAACATTACATTAATTATATATATATAAACGCAAATTACTCCAACGCCTAATTACACATGTTCCCTGGGCGTGACTAGAAATCTTGTGCGTGCATGAGGATAATCATTGATTTTGGCTATATCCCATTCACACTTAATTAAATTGCTCACATACTCAACGCGTCATTTTTCGATCAAAATTTAATTAATATTGATGCTCTATTCTTGGCTACAAGGGCCTATCTTTAAATACTAGACACACATAAACGCCAGGATCCATCATAAATACTCTGAAAGTACAATACGCAATTTCATCCTAATGAATTCCTAGATTCCTGCGTGAAAAACAAACTACAACGATAAGAGCTATATCAGCGTATATGCAAGTGTGCAAGATGGCATAGCATGTTTTAATTACTGCATTCGAGCTAATTGAAAGCTGCAAAAGTACTAATAAAGTTTCAGGTATGGAATTTATAGGGTAAACATGCATATCCACAAACGCATATTGTATTTTATACAACTCGGAGCACTATTGTAGGTGGGTATATTTGCCATTAAAGTTTTTAGTTTGTAATTTTTGTATTATATATAGATAGATACATATAATAAATACAAACATAATCCTGTAATAGGAAAACATTAATGTAGTATGTCTGTGTGATATATGGCAAACTACGTTGAACGTTTGCAACTCCAGTTAGGAACATTTTTATTGAATATTCAAAACTTCGGCCCTAAAAACATACGTTGAAAAGTTTTTATGAGCCGGAGTAATAATTATTATTATACTGTAATAAGGAATATTAGCGTATGGAAAATAAAAATAAAACTAAGAAAAGGCATTATAAACTATAAAACATGTAGTACTGTATTTCTTAAGTATTGTATGTACATATATATTAGAGGAACGGAAACGGATGAGGATAATGGCTAGAAGACTAGTTAGTGAAAGCAAAAATATATATTATAGAAAAGTGCACTGCAAGCTCGGGTAAAAGAAAGTAATGTCGTATATACAACACAATATATACATATACACAAGGAGGGAAGACAATTTAAAATGAAACTCAAATTACCTCGAAACCTTATCCTTGTCATTATCTCTCTTCCGACCCCGTCTCCTTTTCCTCTCTTTCCGCTCTTTCTCTGAACAATTAATGGAAATGCTTCCACATCCATTTCTTATTCCCTTTCACTTGTGTGCTCCTACGCTGTAGCACTTAAAAACCTTAGCGTATCTCTCGGAGCTATCTTCATGTATATTTCGCCCTTTAAATATTTTATTCTCTTTTGATCCCATCTTCTCAATTGACATTAAAATACATAATCCAGGCCAGCTAGAGCTGTGATGACGTACGAATATGTATATGCGTACATATATTAACATTTTGGACGCCGTTGTTGTCGGGCAATGAGAGCATAAACGTGTATAAATTTATATACCTATACGCTCGTGTATAACACATGTATAACTTGCATTTAAGCAGTATAACATTGACGACGACTGCACATATTTACATTAATATAGTATTGATTTCTGTCTTAAATTTATAATTTACTACTTACTTTTTCATCCACTCAAGTGTAGAGCATGGGACGGTACTTCAAAAATCACTTCTATGCCTATTTATTCTGTATTAGATATACAATTTTAATGCTTGTGAATTCATACGATGATGTCAGGGCATTTATTATAAAGAATGTAGTAAGTAGAAATGAGTACTAACATAATTCTTGGGCATATCAAATATCAGGCAAAATGCTTTCTAAAAATGCTCAAATTTTCATAAGGGTAGCGTAGCTTCTTGTCTGGATACCAAAATAAGGATGACTACGAAATTGCTATGACTTGATTAGACTTAATATACAATTGTGTAGGTACTCCAAATCATATACTAGTGTAATTACATACTATATCCTATTAACACAGTGAATGTATGCAGTTCATTTTCCTTGTATCAGCTGTAGTAAAATCGTATTAGTAAATATCGATGTTTTAGTACCTTGTTATATATAGTACTATATAGTACATATAACAAGTTATTAGGTTATTTACTTTCATTGTTGGATTGCATTAATATAAGCTTATCTGGCTCTAATAAGCAGCTTTTTTCTTTCTACTGTAATTTCTGGCTTACCCTAAATAGAAGATTTTTTCCTCTACTATAATTTCGGCTGGTATTATTCGTGTTAAAGTTCGACAATGATGCTAGCCACTTCACATTCTTATGAATTGCGTGTAGTAGTAGGACAAGATATTAGGATTTTCAAGTTTCATATAGAAATAAAATGTAATGCTGAAAATTATATAATGATGGATGTTGAGTTAAACTGAACTTTAGGATAATGACAGTTTAAAGCAATTACGCATTCCGGTTCTAGATCCATATACAGGTACGTATTTATCATGACAATTTTGTACACAATAACATGTATGAACCACTTGTTATATGTATAGGATTATATAGGTTAAAGAAGAAATGCTATACGTATTATATACGACAACGTACTAATATTTAATATGAGCAGCTTATTTTGATAATAACTACTGTTGTTGAAACGATAATAATAAATAGTATGAACAATTTAGAAGATCTAATTGTAATGGTGCAGGTACTTACATGAAAATATACGTACAATGAACCTACATATACATATATGAACTCACTTTCAATAACAATGTAGTTTACAAAGAAATTTTCTACGGATAGCAGACGAATTTTGGCAAAACCAGAGAACATTCATAAAGGTTAACAACTTTCTAATGAGGACATAGAATATATAGAATGTATATACATATACAGGTATGTATAATAATCACTTAATCGATCCTTTTAACTGGCTAATCCATAAAATAACAAAACTTTTAAAACAACCTCGGCATAATGCTGATATATAATAGTTGTATGTAATATTATATATCTATTCCTAATAACGCATTACTGTTTGTGGGGGTTTTAATGATGCGTTTTATGGATTCTTTGGCTAATATTAATTACCTGAAAAAGTACTTTCTTTATTATGTACAGAGCTGTAGTTACATTCTGTTTCAATTTACACTCCAAATGCATACAAATATTATTACGATGTTCACCTTAATTTACTTGCTTAATTCCCTCCAACAGGTTTTTACATACATACTTATAGTCCAACATGCTGACAAATCGTTAGTACCAACCTTCGGCTTTATTTGATTTCCTTCCGCTTAGTGCTTACGACCGGAATTACGATTAAACGCCATTTTACCATCCATTTCGATGGTTTATGTATATCCCCCGATCAAACTATCGAGAGTAATATCCCGTGACGTCACTTATTGGCTGCCCATTCATATTTATGAACCATGAGCAGTTAAGTAGATGAACCGGGAGTTGGTTCAGTGGTACATCTATTGCTATAGTAAGGATTTCTATTGTGCTAGAAGTACTGCTCACTTATTACTACTTCCGAAAATCATGTCATCATTAAATCTATTAAGTCGATACGTAGAAATATATAAACGTGCATATTCGATGCATATACATATAATTATGATATATATTATGTTTATTACAACATACATACTGACTATAAATATTTCGTATTCGTTTGGTCAAAGTCAATATAAGCAAGCGTAAAAGCAGCTGCCGTTCTCATGCAAATACTCAACTTCTTTCACCTGCTTTGACGTTTCAACTATAATAGTATTTTACACATTGTGCAACTGCACGTAATAAATTATTATTCGCAATATTCATGGTAAATGCTCTGGTTGAACAATCTATGTATATGTTTTTAACATCACTTACATTGTGATATAATATAATACGATATCATAACATGAATAATTATATATATATATAAAAATATATATGACTTTAATGTAGTGAGCATTAAAAAAGAAAATTTGGAACTGCACTTACTCCTTTTTTGAATAAGTTGTTAAGACTCATTTTTCATTGGGAACGAGTGAAGCAGTAGTCCAGCAGCACAATTGACAAGTCTAACGGTAATCGGCTGATTTTTTTGAAAAAGAGGAAGTGCCTTCAATAGTTGTTATACCTATGCAAAAAGGTAGGAGAAAGCCAATGAAAGCTGGTGTGTAAAAGAACCAGGTGTTTGCACGCTTCACTTGATGCTCAAAAAAGCAGAGGGAAAAATGTATTTGAAGAGGCATAAAGTGGAAAACCCATTGCAAGAAGGAATTCTAAACCAAGGATTCTTGGGTTCCATTTCTTATATAAGGCTTAGTTCTTATACCATTTACATATACGCGATCTTGGGATTCATTCAGTTTCTTATGCAGTACTAGAATTTTCTGTTCTTATAAAATCCCAGAATTCAAGTTCTTATACAATTTTAGAGCTTTCTACCCTTATATAGAGTACATCAATACTCTTAGATTTTTGTTCCATTTCTTATAGCGGTCTTAGAATTCCGCCTTCAACGTGTAATTTACATATTGTAGAACAGAATACGACGCTGTACATATGCTAAAACGAAATTTGTAGTAGGTGCTGGACTTCTTCCCTTGTGAATTTTTCAAGTATAATGTAGCTTGTAGTGTAAAATATGGTAAGCAATGTTGAAGTCTGTACCATCAAAGAGTTCTCACCTGGCTGTTCAGTTTTGTTGAAATACATGTTCCCTCAATTGTGATCAATATTAATACTTAATAGATATCATAGACAATCTTAATATTTTATTCAAGCCCGTATAGATATAAATGTGTTCTGGCTAATATTAAGCATATCATGACTGCATGGAGATTTCATAGCTTATATTCAATTGCAAACATAGCTGGTTTTGCATTCTTAAATGTGTATCCTTGACGGTTGTACCTACATACTTGCACACTACCCAAGTCGGTCATTCCGAAACGTGGGAAGGTTGAGAATAGGTTGTAGTGTTTATACATACTTACTAAATCTATAGATGATACATGATAGACTATTCGTGTAAAAATGGTAAGGTCCGGGAACAAGGTAGCTTCAGGAATTTTACCTCCGCTAGCTGTTGTTGTTGCCATTTGCATGCAAGCATAATATCAAGCGCAAAGGAACTGTTCATGGTTCACGGCTCACGAGTAACAATTTATCCCTAGAGAAAAGTTTATGAAAATAACCCGTTGAAATTCCTCATCCTAGACATCCATCTCCGGACTTAAGTAGGTATGTAAATGTATTCCTATACAACTGCATAACCATACTCACCGTATCTATATAATCTATGTGCAGTATCTGTGCATGCATACAATATACCTCCAAATAATGTTTTTCATATCCATACAACTGTGGGCGTCTGTAAAAGTACTATTTATAAGTATAACTATATGTATATAGTATCTACTAGGAAATAATGATTAAATTCCACATACCGCACGTGTATTATGTACAGGCTAAAATGTGCTCGATGCAAAGATAGCTCGATGCACGAATACTAAAGCATGCAACCATGCATACTATGGTGTAGTATACAAATTTTGATTATTAGCTTCTGGCAAAATAGCTACTGTATAGATTTTGGCGTTTTCATAGGAGATTGTGTATCCTATTTATTTCGCCTCTCCACTCTTTACATGTTTCATATGCACATGGTACGTCAACTTTTGCAGAAGTAATTACAAATGAACATTTGAGATGCAAACTGTAAACCAAACCTTAGGGAAACAAACTACACTCCAAAATTAGCAATGCAAACTAACATTCAGCTTTAGTATTGTAGACAATAAAATTCAGCCTCGCCAAAGCAAACTAAAATTCAACCTCAGCAATGCAGGGTAAAATACCTTTAAATAAGTGCAACCTAATATTCAACCTTTAGAATTGCAAACTACAAATCAACATGTGCAATATTTTATTTGTATTTAATAGAGTTTACTCAGAATCAGAAATATGAATTCCCCTCCAACTCTTCTCTGCCAGGCAGAACATATACATAATGTAATTACCAAATGCTGTACAAACAGACGAGAAGAGTGAACAGAAGCTGAGCAATGCTAGACCTTGGAGTAACAAAACTTAATTTATTCCAAATATGAACTATCTGACCCACATTCATGTCAAAGCCCATCCCATATGGACAAGGAGACTCATCAGATCTGGTAAAACTAAACACCTCCGCCGCCACCACTACCAACAAACACTATACATGCTGACAGAAAATACACTGAATGTCCTTTCGGTTATGCACAAGATCATCATGTTCATCATCATAGCATAACTTTCCGTCATTTCATGTCTGCCAGCATTTAGGAGCCCAAAAATACAATAGTGGGTTGTACAATGCTAAGCATGCCGACGTGCATAATTGAGGAATAAAACAAAAAGATAACTTCCTAGTGATAACGCACACATTTAGCTTCCTACTTGCTATTGACAATCAGTCTGTATGCATGTTGACATGGTTTTTGCTATTATCAAGTAAAAACATCATATACAAAGCAATATACGAAACCGGGTCGGTATGTATAAATACTAGTTTTGTATTTGGTAGACATTGTATAGTTTGGCTTGCCGTTGACTCATCACAGTAATAGCCACTGCATTTAGTTGTATGTGCATTAGTTTATATACTAGAGCAAATTCTTTACGTTAAAGGGGATTCTCGGGATTTTCAATGAAGTTGTGCAAGCAGGAAGCTTTAAGTTTTTGGAACATTATGAATACTTTACAGATAGAGGTTTCAATAAGTATGCGGGTATGTACCATGTGTATACATAGCTGAAGATACGTCTCTTTCTCCAGCTTTTGAAATCAAATTGCAAAGCTTGGCATGGCTTTTATCAAACTTTGCTTATCTCCTTCTTTCTTCTGCTAACACACACCGTGCTTTCCAATGTTATTCTATAAGCGCTGCATTTCCAATGGTTTATCCTATATGCACTGTATATAGTTTCCAATGTTTCTTGTATCCACATGCACTGTACTTCCATTTTGGATCTCCAATGTTCTTACATCATATGCACTGTATTTCCATGATTTTCTTTGTATGTATAATAGTATTTCAAGGGAATTTGAGCACGTGCACTGCATTTCAGTAATATTCTATAAGCATCAGAAATCCCTTTGAATGTTGTGTTATATGTACAAAGTGGATTTCCAGTGCTCTCGTTCCCTTGCCCCTGTCCTAATAACGCGCCTCTTCCTACTTAACAGGTATTAGTACAACTTTGCTCTACCTTATAACAAGTAACCCTTCACTGTATCCCCCTAGTTTCTCAGGTCTACAGATCCCAAACAATGCACCGTACATGGCTTTCAGGGAGAAGGATACTTTCTCCTATGTTTATACAACTTTTAGATCTCCATGTAATTTTCGGGTTCATTATGTAACGTTGTGGTCCATGTACATATATCTAACTTTTTGTTACATGACTTTGTGCCTTATAGCGTTACTCTAAGGTATTTGTCGACATGTTTCTATAAGGTCGATATCTAGGTTCCGTTAAGGTCGACGTTACTTTTGGGTTCACGTCGTTGTCGATGTTAACTTTCAGGTACGTGTCTATGCAACTTTTAGTTTGTCACTGTAAGGTTGATTCCCCGGTAACTGTAAGGTTAGTATCAGTATATCCTTATGTGCAACTATGAGATTCATGTCATACTGTTAGAAGTAGCTATTGTAGATACGTTATATGTGTCTATATGCAATTGTAGGCCCAGGATTTGTCGGAATCACTTGTCCGGATTCTCTCTATCATCCTTGTTTTACCCCGTTAGTTTTACTATGCTACTAAAGAGTTCCTCCACGGAGATAAACGGTGGCAAGGTGAATAATGTAGCGAGATGCGTTCAAGAAGGAGCGGCAGGCGGATGAGATGACGGAGACCAAGAACATAGATAAACATGACAGCGAGGTAGTAGGGCGTCTCTTGGCGTATACTACACACGATGAGTATTTACTATCAATGAGCAACTCTTCACCGTCCTGCTTTAGTTTTAACAGTGAAAGACAGTGGAGTGTGTGAGTGCAGCAGTGTCTTATCTCATTATGGCTAATCTTCTGTAGGGACTTTCATCTCCTTTGAGCATTAACTTCCTGGGAGTTTGCCTTGATTTCTTTGTGTATATTACATAAGTAGTTTTATTTAGGTTCATTTATGCACATTATAAGTAGATAGTATTATACATTTCCTTGTATTTGCATTTATGTAGTCGTAGACTTGCATCGACAGTACAAGTTGTTTTTTGTGAATTTGGTGCTGATCAGTGTTGACTCTTATTTCACTGAGAGTGGCCAAAATTTTCAAAAACGGTGTTGCTATCACTCACGATTAAGGAAAGACTGCTTGAAATAAAATCTCTTATTTAATACCCGCTTAAATGTCGAACAGTCGTCTTCCAAGGGAGCAATTCCTGCTGGCTGGAAGTATCAATGCAATGAAAGGAAACTGCATTCTGGAATATAAATCCCGATAATGATAAAGAAAAGGAATTATTGCAGTGTGTGGCAAAAGACTTTAATAGCCCCGGTCTGTAAAATATGATACGGAATGTCAAATGAAAAGAAAAGGATTTCTTGAGGGGTTTCCGCTCATAAGAGTATCTCCCAGTATAATTATATATAAAGCGTCACTATGGGTGTGTGGAAATCAGGACGGAAATGAAAGAAATCGCCATATATTCATCGACATACATAGCCTACATACACACCACTACCGCAAAAAAGAGGAAATCACTTTGTGCGACAAGTATTGTCAAGCACTTGAACAAGTGCCTTTAGTACAAGTCCCAAGTTCTATTCCTTATCTCCGTTAGTTGTTCATCTCCAGCAGCAGGTCTCAAGATAGTTTCACTCCTTTTAGGGGAAGATCCACCAAGGCAGATATTCTTTATTCATACCCTCGTCAGAAACTTTATATTTTGCTACAGAAAAATTATTTAATATCTTTTCCGGAATATTTGCTTTTTTAGAATAAATAAATATAATTTAAATCTACGGGGCAATAAGTCTAATTTAAGGATTTAAAAGGGAAAATTAGGAATAAGGAGGAACATAAATTTAGTAATTGGAAAGAAAAAATGTTGAAAAAGGAAATACAAAAATTAGGATTTACGAGAAATAAAAAAAATTGGGAAGGGAAAAAATTAGGAATTACGAAACGGGAATAGAAGAAGAAGGGTTCAGGAAACCTCTCCCTCATTTCTGCTGTTGCCTTTCAATCATGAAGCAATAAGCTTCCAGCATCCGCATCCCTGCCTAATTCCCACATGAAGCAAATGAAGGACTTGGGTTATTATTTTTGCCTATTAGGTTCCCAACTTGTAGGTATTAATATTAGTGCCGTGCCTGCTTTTTTCCCTTCTTTTCACAAATGATTTCCATCCGGCGGATTAGAAGTCGACGTTACTATTTCCAGTTGTTGGAATTTGACATCCTAGAAATACTAGACTTCCAAAAACATCAGCCGTAATAATGCAACAACTGTGAAAAGTAATGGAAGACATGTATATAATTTATATAATACGCAAGTATAATTTGAATGCATAAATGTGTTAGTTTGAAAATCGAAAAATATGTGCTGTTATATTTATTGTTCCAAGTACGTATGTATAGGAACAGGGATATTTGAAATATGATGGCGGATAATTCCTACTACCTCATAGTTCATTTGACTAGTCACTACAATTTCCTCGCTGACTAATGGTTATTATAGTTTCTATCCTTCTGCACGTCCCTGTTGTTCTTCCCTGACGATGAAGACACGTGTGGTGTGTACTATTAAGCAAGCATATGCTAACAAACCCCATAGTCATATTGTGAGGGACACATACACACAGCAGGTTACACTCAGGAGCGTACCAATCAAATATTGAAATGTTTTCTTTTACTTGTACAACTTCCTAAAACGTCTTTCACCCGTAAGCATAGACTTTCCGCACTAAGAGTCCAACGGCGATCGATGCCGAGTACTTCTTGTTCTACTCTTATGTTTTTATGTATTTATAGCAAGAGGTAGAAAAATAATCCGGGAAAGTTACTTCAATAAGTGCAAGAATTGCTGCAATATACATATATGAAATGTCCTAACAATTACACGTATTTAATAACAAGAATTATGGATGTGTATTAGTATTTATATTTCCATTTATTTAGAATTCTTTTCAAACTTTGATCAACTACCAGATAAAATTTCTGTCTTTAATAATACATTCATTTTTTACGGTTACGTGGAAGATTTATGTTAATTCGTCCGGAGCTTTCGGAAACAGACTGTTTCCATCATACAAACGGTACAACACAACTGAATTTTAAAATTAATTTTTTACAATTCAAAAAAATTTTTGAATAAGGAAATAACGATTCTAAGGTTTTCAAAAAAAATTATTTCTAAATTTGGAATGTTCTGTCGTTAAATTTTTTATTTGTAGTTTGTAGTACCAGTTAAGTTATATGTATGGAGGTATGAAGTAAACTCCTTAATAAAAAAAGGCAGATATCTATTTCTGGCCAAAGCAGAATTGATTTTGTCCCACACAGGACAAGTGCCAATTTCCAAATCTATGAAGCCTGTTCAGCCTGACTTGTTCAGAAGACTGATGGAAAAGAAATGGGGAATGCGACATTTTCTTGATTATTTTCACTGTATTATTACGATTATATTTACTATATTTCTTGATGTACATCTATCCATAAAACATTATAGTGCAAACATTATTGAATCAGCATATAGATATCGATATAAAAATAATTGTATTATTATATTCACTATATTTTCCAATACCCTGATTTTCGTTTCCATCCACAACCTTCCACTGTCAAACACACACTGTTTCGTATTCGAGAATATTTATCTTAGCGTTAATTGTATATACAAGACAACGCATTTCAGCTCTTGTTATGTGGTTATTACTCGGAATTTCGATTGGAAGTGTGGGAGTAGATATATGCATTAAACGGAATTGTGTCGATTTATCACATATTTTTCTTTTTTAACAACAAAATTGTCGTATATGAATCTTTGTGTAGCAGTTGCTTCTATCGACCTTTTGTCTCCTCGTGTCATTTCATGTCTCGCCTTTTGTTTTCACATGTATCTAGATGTATATAGTAAGCCAACAAAATTCAAAATGCATTGTACGTACAAACCCCTTTAACAAGAAAAAAATGTACCATGCAGTGTCCTCGCTGGTAGTCTGAATCCTGCTCTATGGATCTTTGTAGCTATTTATTCATGTGCATACATGAACTATGCTACTTGTATTAACATCCATCATCCAGAAAATATTTCATTTTCCTTTACTATGGAGTTGTTTGGTTATTGGTGTGGTTCAACTTATTAAGTTACGGGGAAAAGTAAATACTCATCAGATTTTGGAGTTATGTACATGTGCAAGGTGTGCTATTTTCAAATGGATACAAAAATCACGTTTCAACTTTCAAGTATGATTATCTGTTATTTTTTTACGTGTGCATTATGTGTATATCATGTTGTTATATTCAAATGTCATATCGTATGAGCTTCACCTCCGTCAATCCCGATGTCAATCAAGAAAAAAAACTATGAATAAAATCTTCCCCCTGTCCGCAACCACAAAAGCCTTGTTACAATTTTCTTTTTTTGCTGCTGTTTGTTGACTTTGCATTGTGCAGCCACAGCTTTTTTGTATTTGAGGTCTGCCAGACATTTTTATGCTACATTCATACACCGCGCTTATCCATCTTTATTACGTATGCATTGGTTGGGGCAGCGTGTCAACTTTTGTTTTGTCGAACCAGGGAAACAAGAAACAGCACAGTGAGTTATCTTCCGAGTAATGAAAACACATGTGACAATGAAAGAACTTCAAGTAATATGCAGTACATCCTGTAAACACTGAAGTAGCCACTATTTTTATATCAGATGTAGATACTCAATACAATGGAAGGACAAATGTAGACGAAAATAGAAGAAGATAGAAATAGAGTCACAATATACAAAATGTGCTTACCTTGTGCAAGTCTATTTTCTGGGCAGAACTACAGGAAACGTAAGTGCTTTGAGTAACGAAAACACTTTTGTTCTTTCGAGTTCATCAATGCGACCTCACTTGTCATGTCACAATATGTTTTTGCATTCGTTGATATAGTTCGACACTAGAATTCTAGAGAAAAGCAGCAACGTTTTCGAAACAATGAGATTGTCTCGTAAGATTTGCTGGGCAGCTGAACAAGCAGGATAGAAAAAGTGTTTTATAATCAATGGATGTTATATTCAGTTAAATATGTTGAATACTTTTTAAGGTTCCTCCTATTTAAGTATATTTTTCCACAAACAATTGGTTTCTACAAACGCAGCTTCGTACTCATAACTAGTTCAGATTCTGTCAGATTTGCTTCAATCCAAGTGTTTCCATGTAACAGACTAAAACAATAAATGATTCCTCCAAAATGCGGGATGGCTTGAAGCCCCGTATGGGTTTTGGTTTCCGCTCCTGAACCTCTTGGACTACCAGACACTTTGTTGCTTATTTATATTGCTTCACTGTTTTAGTAATAGTAAGCGGATATACGTGCAAGTGGAGTCATTCAAAGTGTTACACACAGAGATTTTCTCGGGCAAATGTTTGCGGTCCAGCTATAATTAATCTACTTGAGCATAGCCGACGCTCAAGTTGGATGAGCAGCCAAGGTTTTCACATTTGAGCTCTTCTTTGTTCGAATATCGCACTTTTAGCTCTACAGTATGTTTAGTTCAACGGTGCTTCTTCATGTGTAGCCCTTACAGTATATCTATCTAATAAATTGATGCAATGTTTAAACGTTTCCGTATAAATTGATGTATCTTTTGCGTTTTGATATAAATTACCGCTGTAGCGCTTCTACCGCATTTGTCCAAATATGAACAAATAACTTTGCAAAGTTAACCCTTGGTTTTGGCATTCATAATACCCGATTTTGCTCAGTCAGCTGGGAAATTTTGTCGAATTATGTGCTTTCACTATTTTGCTTTATGATTATATATAAGTATAAGAACAGTTTTTATATCAAAATCTTGCAAAACAATCCTGTAGTCGTATACTTGTTGTGATGTTGTTGTAGATCCAGTCATCTGTTGTTAGGTAGCTTTGTGTAAACATAGACACACACATGTACTACAGCACAACTGCTTATAGGGTGGGAAGTGGCGAGGGATTTCTTGAACAGAGCACGTCCGTTTTCACTCTGTTTTTCGCTTGTGCTCGATGGTTCTCCGAATGTCTTGCTGTTATTGTTGTAGCTGGTTGTAGCATTCCATCACTCCACTGTCATTTCGCACTGTTTTTCTTTTCCTCGTATCTGTACGCATGTATGGTTGCAATCGTATATTCCTCACACTGCTATATTTGATGATCGTTATATGTTCGGTATGTACTTTCAATGTTTATTATCACGAAATTACTCACACTTTTACACATACAACCCTAATCTTTTACACGCCTAACCCAAGAGATAAAGTATAACGTAATCAAATACGTTATACTTATATCATAGTGTTCCTATAAAACAAGTCCGAGTGAAGGGTCGTCAATGTTTACTTGTTTGGGAGCCACTGCGATGACAATATAAATGTGTATATAAGTATACTTGGAGGTAGGTATATATCCTAAACATTGAAGTAGTTTACAAGCTTCTTGAAAACCTTGTATGGGTGTTCGTATACCCTCGACCTCCTCACCACATGTTCGTTTCTCACTCAGGATTAGTTTCCACACTTGTAATTACTCAGGTTTGGGTCGCGGAAACATCGATGAGGGATCGATTCTCTGTTGGGTAATTAAAGACGTAACAGATTCTCACGCAAATTTTCTCTGGCCAAAAGTGTCATCACTACACTTGTTTTCTTTAGTCAATATTGACACAATTTAGGGCTTTTCTTGTGTCAGGACTTTCTCTTTCTTGTAGATTCATTTATCTTCTGTTGGAGTTCACACGGACAACGTCGTTGATTTCAGTGTCCGAGGTTGTCAGTTGAACTTGCTCTGAGCTTCTTACCTGAAATAATTGCGATTGTATGATTAATCCAAAAAATTCAAATGAACTAAATTACGGAAATTAAACCATTTTTAACAAATATCAAAAAAGCAAATTTTAAAAATTGCATCGAAATTTAATTTATTCGCGGAGCAACAACCTACAATGAAATATGGGCAATAAAATGCCATATAGAGAATACAAACGCCAAAACTTGATGGGGATTGTGTAAATAAACATAATTTGTCAAGTGGTTCGCATAGTTGGTGGATTGTATTGAGAGTTATTACTACTGGTGCTGGTGTAAATACAAATCCAAAGAAAAGTTGCTTTCAGAGCTTTAAACCAATAACATGGCTGAGGTTAAGAATACTTTGCAATTGTACACAAACCCTCACAAGTGGAGAAAAAGAGGAGGTTGGTGGTGCAAGCCCACCAGAGAAATAGAAATAAAACATAATGGACGTTTCCTCTTGGCTTTTCCTTTTTCGTCGTCTTCAAATATTTAAGTCAATGTTTGTTTTGGTTTTTTTTGACTTCGCGTTCACCAACCTGTATATGTATCTTTTATAAGGGAAAGCTTTTTAGAATGGCTTGTTTTTAGATTTTCACATGCCACAAACTTTATTGACCATAGGACAGGAGAAGTTAGTCTTGCGACAGTCGACTGTGTGTTGCAATTGTTTGAACAGTCCCGCAAGTTCTTGATCATATACAAAACAAGCTTCTTATATAGATATGTGTATATTTACATATAATACATACATTAAAACCACATAGATGTCATGCAACAAACGAATCCCGCACTATGTTTAATAATGAACTAAAAATTCACATGATTTTACCTTAACGATGATAATGCATGCATTTCTCGAAAAATTGAAACAAATTGAAACATAAATAGTGTATAAAGACTTTAGTTTTTATTGCTAGAAGTTTTCTCTTGCTTGTAGGTAGCCAAGAAGACTACAATACTACTACAAGTTTATTAATTTAACCCCCGCACACGAGCTCAAGTATAGCTGGAACGCTACTATTTGTAAATGGTGAATATTATTTGCTCTATTGCTCCATATTTCCTGAGGAAATAGGGCTAAAGTTTATTTAATTAAAGAACAAAGTCGTTCTAAAAAGTTTCCGTCTTTGGGTCTTTAAATATTTAAAGGAAATAACTACACACGCAGACAGACCTTCTTCCATGTAACGTTGCATCATCATTTGTTTAAGGAAATTCAGGACAAACTTTTTCTAGTTCTTGTTGTTTGCGGCCAAACTGTACTAATAGCTTCGGTGTAGTAGTACCAAATAACTTTGCAGGAACAATCCCGTTCTGCCGATTAAACTTCAACTCAACCTCTGTTCTTGGCAACCATTTTGAAGTTGGAAATCATTACGAAAAAAGATGAATATATTGTAGTTAGTGTTACGTAACGTAACTTACACAGTGTTGCTTTAACGTAGATGTCTTAATCATATCTAATAAAAGTAATGTCCTCAATCCTAGCTTGAAGTAAATTAGTTCAATTGTATATTAAGTACTGAGTTTTTTTATTATGCTACAATACTATACTGCATTCGGTTTTTGCTTAAACCTCTTTAAGCAGTTGACCTTTAAAGTGTGAGTCAAGCTATAAATAGATATGTTAAAGTCAGTGTTGGTTTAATTATGCATTGCCGAGACTGTACAGTGTAGGTTGTCAAAACGGCAGTGTTTTATCTGTCACCTGGGAAGTCACGGATATTTGTGTTGGTTACAGTTACGAGTGAATATGTATCTTACTAAGCTTGCAAATACACTACGTATACAAGCAGATACAGATGAAACATAAAAGCAGCATAGTACATGCTTCATTTATATATCTGAATATATATGGAAAGTGGTAGTAACTGTTGTGTGCTTTCGCAAGGTTGGATGTACAAGGACGTCAAGTCTGCTGTTCTATTGTGAGGGATACGACCAACTTGGGACACTATTTAAACTTTTGACAGCATCGTTCATTATTTTTACGATTTCCACTCCTTGTTTCCCAGCTTGTTTTCACTTTCCTCTTCTACATTTCCTCCGGCCTCATCATTATCCCTTAAATTATGTCACAAGACGTCCAAAGCTCAATTGTTTATTTTGTCAAGGAGACAAAAGTCACCATAACTCCATCTATTTATTATTCTTTCATCATCCAGCAGCCTTCTTTAAGGAAGTCACTACATATAGCTTTTACCACAATCCGCTTAAGGTTTGTAGGTACTATAGCTTTTTTTAAATAATCGTTTAGGAACCCGCTCCCCATATTATTTCCAGGGAGTTAATGAATTCTACAATATAGCTCTGGATAGAACGACAACCTTGTGTATACGACTCAACGTTTTGAAGCATCATAATTTTTCGTAAAACAACTTTTAGGTGTGTAAATTTATTTTTGCATCATCTTGAAACAAAGTAACATTCCATAACCATAGAATTTTGTAGTGCTAAATTGTTTGCAGCAGCCATTTGAACTCTCAACATAGTTTTTTCATCTTAAAAACAGCTTTTGCTTTTAAACATAACTGTTTGCATCTAAAAAAGTAACTTCATATTTGTAGCACCCTTTCCACCGTTGTTACATAATTCCAAAGTATTCATTATAAGCTGTGAATCTAGTTCCGAAACCATATCAAGTCCCAATTTTGACGAACAAGCACCAGTACAAGCAAATACAAGAGTGCAACTGTTACACGCGCAAAGTGTTAACAAGGCTTGGTGAAAATGTTTGCACTCTTGTTCTCCTACTGGCAACATCCAAATTAACAGTAATGTTGGCCTACATCCGAGAACCAAGAGAGTGTTTCATCCTGTAATTACCTTAGTAATGAAGTCTCTCATCGGCAATTATGACGAGGCAAGATGGTTATTATCGGAGTGAAGTCTGCACCTAATGGACATGGCTAATTACCATATTCTAACTTCTATATTATACATGCCGCATAGTGCTGCAGAAATGTTACATTCCCGTACGATATACAGTATTATTATACGAATACTACACATACGTTATTTACCATTACTATATCCACCACTGCGAGATAATCGGTGATAATCAACGGTTAGAACTGACAAATGTCTTCAGTGTTTGCTTGATGTGTATATATTTACTACAACATTCTTCTACAAGCCGAAACACATTTTTTTCTAAATATGTACATGGGTAGGTTGTTGTTGTGAAAGAAACCTCTGAACTGTTGCAGCACTTGTAAGGCAATAACTCGTAAGTTTCTGCTTAATAAAGTGTAAGAACAGGAAACTCTAGAGCGTAAATAATGCTGGCCATGACGTATGACTTGTGAGTGAGTAAAACAAACCGAAACAAGTTTTTTCACAAGTTGTCACTGTCGTCATGGCATGACTGAGAGATACGTCTATAGGGAATTTCCTCCAGAGTCTACTTTCTCTACTGAAGAGCTTTTACGTTTGCCGACGACGATGTTTGTACATGTACGGATATTTTACTTAAGAACCTTTCTCTTCAACGTAAGATCCTACAGTATTCAATTTGTATTACACAGCATTATTCTACATTACAGAGCTTGCACTTCTGATGTAACTACACATACTCGTTTATAGTCTACATCATACAGTTATTGTTATGCGTACATAATTACCTAACAGTAAGATGTGTCGTTATAACGAGATGTGGAATACCTCTACAAGGATATGCGTGTGTCAGGGGACAGGACGGAAGTAGTTGTGATTTGCCAGGACATACAAGGGATGGATGTAATGTTTTCGTAATGCGCTTGTAGCAGTATAAATAAATAAGTATATACAGTTAACTTCCCTTTACAGTGTTTGGGTAGCAGTGTCTATACAATGTATTATACTTATGGATAGATATATGCACAGTCCGTAAACTACATCAAATAAAAATCCGGGTTGGAAATACACTCAGACAAGTTATTGTGGGTTGGGCGGTGTTGTTCCGTTCAACAAAGTCTGCTGCTGCTGCTTTCCCTTATACATATGTCCTTATGTTTGCGCACCCATCCTTGGACAAATCTAGCAGGTACCTATAACTTATCAAGAATACCTATGTCTAGTGTGTATTTAGTTCCATTTCCTATTACGCTTTTCCGTAGTATGCTTTACATGCTTTTTGCTATCTTCTACACTTTTTTACCTTCCTTCTATTACATATAACTTACTACATTACATGCGTGTATCTATCCTGTATGTAATCCACTTTTTCCAATCATAGAATATTCCGTGTAAAACTAGTAAATATAAATGTCGTACAGCTCCAAGCTATAAGCTTATTGCTTTTCTGCATTCTGCTGCACATATAAATGCTAACAAATGCTCCATAGGTGAAATGTCTATTTATTGAAGTAGCAACAATGCATAGCTGCGAATCTCCCTCCATACATTGCACCGACAATGGCGTACTTCCGCGGTGGCATTATGGAGAGGGAAATACTTGATACTCTGAGGTTGACGATTATTGCTTTGATGCACTCAACTCAGATTATTAGATTATCATCTACGAAACTTCGCTACCTCTTATATTACGTCCTTTACCAATAGTCCCATTTGTAAGCGATCTTCCCCAGGAACAGGGTACTGCTATGTTCACATTTTTACCGGCTTTCATATCTTCATATAGTACACATACATTCCTTTAATACCTTCCTTACATGTATTCTTTTTAGTATCTATATTAACCTCCACACATTTTATCAACCAAGCTGTTGTACAGCTCTATATTCTGTTGATATACGATCCAGTTATTCGGAGTTGCTGTGAGCTCCAGTACTATAAAACACTCTAATAGCGTCTGATTTTGTGGTGTATGTTGTATACACCATTGCATATTTTTGTATATATACATATATGTATAGTACATACCGACATTTATTTTACATATAAATACATTTACCATACATAATACATACCTACTATTTATCATACATCTACACACATACGCAGGATGATGGTAAGAAATTTTATCTCGCTTTGCGAAACATGTCCGTCGTCAATCCATAGTATTCCTACATATAAATTATTACATTTTAAAGCTGACGGTTCTTATTGCTATTCTTGCTTGGTTCCTGTACCATTTGATATGTATGAAGTTTCCGTAGTCTGATCGTTTGTAAGTGTGGGATTGGGATGCCTACAGAGTTGCGTTATCCGAAGCCAGAGAAGCTTATGGTGACGCTAACAGTCAGCACTGGTGCACATAAACGTCTAGAACAGCCAGGGGATGGAAAAATGGGAATGATTTCTTAAAACTCTCAGTATTATTGCAAATGCCGACACAACTTTACACATGTCTAAAGTACTGCAATATATAAATTTTAGGTACATACTTACGCCCTCGTACCTTCACATGCTAGTAAAATGCATATTCACAGCGCTGATACTATATGTTCGGCATATTAACCAATATGGTAGTTATAATATCAAGTATATTTATATTTATAAGTACCTATTCTTGCAAAAACAAAGCCTTAGCTCGGATGACCTATGCAAATGTGTATGCTAAAAGATAGATTCGGATATACACGAAAATAAGATATTGCAAGCACTTATATTTTACTCATGTGTAATACATCTTAAATGTGGAAACATAAAAAAGGCTTAACCATCTTATGTCCTTTGGGTAACATGCACATAATGCTAGAGAAATAAATCCACATGCACATAATACTATAGAAATAAATCCACATGCACGCAGTAATACTTTCTTGTAATAAATCCACAAGCTCATAATATGTGCATAACATTTTGTAATATGTGCCATTTTACAGCCAAAAGGCATGGCAGTACATAGAGTCTTGAATTGAAATGTGTTGTAAAACGTGTGTTATGTTAGTTCACGTCTCTGTACTTGGAATGGGCCGGATAGGGAGGGAATTTGCACGTAAAATTTGAAGCTTTGCTCATACTTGATACATTTGAGGCTCTATCGCATGGTTCTTTTGGGGGAACCAGAGCACGTGCAAACTCTGTAACTTTTACGTTTGTTTTTATTGCCCAATGACACAGTTATCTTTTATGTGTGGAATTATACGATAGCGATTACTTAATGCACTTGATGTATACATTAGTAGTACACTTGCTTAAGCTACCAGTACTTCTTACGACCTGAAGCCATGTATAGCAATTACCGTGGTGCTCATCAACCATCTTACACACTCTCTCCAACTTCGAGAATGGGATCCTCGAACTATCCACAACTTTTAGCTTTTACCTTCGGTCCGATGACTTTGGACATCCAGTAACAACTATTTATGAAATGTTATTAGCCATTCGGTGTAAAGTATAAATTTACACATTCATTTTTGGAACATACACCGTAACCTCCACATTTCTTAACTATGGTTCGAATGAATTAGATATAACAATTATATGTACATGATTTATATATAGTTAAATATTATAAGTTATGATACATTAGTTGTATCAATATACATACTAAAGTTTTCATACTCTGGGTATGCACAAGAAGTTAGGATAAACTGTAACTTAAATGTTGCAGGCATATGGTTTTCGTTCAGAGTTTATGGTGCAGTTCCTGAGTTACATGATGTTGCAGAAAAAGTGACAGAGTTCGAAAAGTAACTTAAATATCTACAACATACAACATAATGTATGTCTAAATTCTAAACGTTGATTTTGTTAAGTCTTTTTTACACCGCTATATAAACGTTATCATTAACTAACCAGATAACCAAATAGCTCCCGACAGGACCAACCCATATAATAATAACCCAAAGAATAGAATTCTAATTAGCCTCGCATACTTGAAAATTGCTAACTCTATAGATACAAAATTATTTTGTAACTTTATAGATGTGATAGCTTAAACAGCACTAGATGAATGAGTTGGAAACAAATGGTTTTATGGAATCTTCCGACGTCCTTTTTAAATGGAAAGTCCATTTGGTTGTAAACGGCACGTTTAAAAAATTCTTTTGTGATTGGTTGAAAATATTATTGTGTAACAAAGATTTTGCAAACTGCTTTTAAATGGCTCTTTATCGTATATAATTACATATTTTACAACGCGACATGTAAAATAACGTGGTAAATCTGCATATGATGCTGATCTCCTTACATTCTTACATGTGAACTTATGTTCTGAAAAAAATTAAAAATACGAAGTATAAAAATAAAGAACTGTAAGGATGTACCACCTATGAAAATAAAATACTGACGAGAAGCTTATCTACTACTTACATTTTTGTGGAAATCCAAAACCCGTGCATTTTTTGCAGTCATCCACTGAATCTTCTAGCGGAAAGGAATGTGACGCTTCGACCAGAAATACTTTGTGAACAAGCACAAAATCTAAGTTGTGTGAGCAAAAAGATAACATCACCAGCCAAAGTTAAATATAGAGAACCGTTCGCAACATCCCCCAATCGTCACTGGGTTATCAATTCCGATGTATTTTTGTTTGTAGAACTTTTCCCCGACAAAATCTAGTTTCATTCAGCCTTCCTCTTTGCAAATACCAAAAGCGGAGTAATTCGCCAGTTTTAAGTAGATGCTGCGTCAAAAACTTTAAACTTCAATTTCGTTCCTGTAACATTACAATGCCCTACTTCCGATGCAAAGACAGTTGATAAACTTCGCACTTAACAACAAAGTCCAAGTCAATTACTCTTTGCTTGAAAAAAAAATCCTTTTGAAAGTTTTGTGCTAGTAGTCAATTACACACTGTATACTTGAAAAAAAAACCTTTCGAATAAGTTTTGAAGAACCAGTCAATTGCAAAACAAAGTACTATACTTGAATCAGGCTTTCGCAACTTTCGGAGCGTAGTAGCTTACAAAAAAGAGAACCTCCTGAGTTGGAGGGCAAGAGAGAACTGAGTAGGAAACCGGTTGTCGTCTTCCCTCACGTATGAACTGCATTGAGGAGGACTTGATGTAGACTCCCTGTAAATATTCCCTCTTTCTCTCCCGCTTCTTCTTACCAAGCAAGCTTGCTGTTACTACTACTCCACGTATGAGCTCGTATATCCCGGTTTCTAGTAGTTTGCAGGGAGGAAAACCACTGGGTAGCTACCACTTGTATTTAATACTTTGAAAAACGTCGGTCCATCAAGTGTTGTCATAGTGAAGAGGTCTGTACATATGAGTTAGGGTGACTCTATAGCTTCTTCTGCTTCTTTGTTTTAAGACGTATATATGGCTACAAAATTTTATATAATTACATACAGCATAGGTACTTCATACACACAGTGCATACTAAGTTTACATAGATACCTTAAACTTTATAAATGCACAATCATACCAGCACGAAAGAAAGCATCTTCTATTTACAACACCTACACTAACATAAAAAAATGAACATGCATATATATATGTAGGCTTATATATTTCAATACCAAAGAGTCTTTGGTTGGCGCCTGGCATCTGGAATAAATGTCTTTGTCTTCCACACTTGCTTCATTTCTATCATCATGAGACGGCTTAGCACCACGTGCATTCCATTCTTTTCCTCCTGTAATTTATACTCTCATGCGTATGCAGCTGTGCCTACATAACGAAAAATCATGTGAAAGGGATCAACGCATCCAGATACTAAATCATGCATATAGATACTATATTAGTTACATCTACGTACACTACTATGTTATAAGTATATAGTTACAGATACATATAATTATACAGATACTCCATATAAAGCAGGCCTATGAAAACGTCCTTGCCCATAGACTTAATATATTTCATAAAATATAGGTTTACGTGCATGTGTGCACACGAATGCTGGAGCGTAAATGAAACAAAAGTTGATCCCAGCATTTTTCAAGGGGGGGACAAAAGAAAAGAGTAATTTAATTAAGTATTAATTATTCATGACGGATTACGGGGAGATTTCCACCAAAAAAGGGGAACACAGAAGCGCAGACCTTTCACTGTTCGCTCTACACATTGAAAATAAATGCTTAGGAAAACGTAAAGAAACTTAAATTTACTTCTGCATGCTTTTGTGCACTTGGGAACAAGCAAGACCTACTACAATAGTTACATGCACTTCATTATCAAGTTTAAGCACCGAACCTGAATAAGTGTATGCATTTTGATTCCTAACGTTCTGAATTTGAAGAGGCAGTATTAGCTGGAGTTGTAACAACTACATGACATAGGATATCTACCTTTGGGTGAAGATACAGGCTCACCACGTTATAGGTAGATACTGGTTCAGTATGTTCAAGTCGACGGTTCATTAGACGCAAGCTTATTATATTCAAGATGCAGTTTCATCAAAGCTAGTGTAATGCACAGGAATCCCCTACAAGAGAAAGTAATTAAATACTCAATTCTTCCCGCCATATTTAATTCAACAGTCTCTCTAAGAGCCTAAGAGCTTCTTTTGCCTATTTAAAGCCTAAAAGCTATTTTCGTGATTTGAGCCTTTAGCTGTCTCTCTATGTACATTATTCACAGCAAGGTAGTTAACACGACTACACTGTTCAAGTCCCCTTGATTAGAAGATTGGCAGAAGGTTTTTTATCTAGTCCTGTCAAAGTCGGGGTTGCAGTCGCTATACATGGGGAAGTTTATGATCGGCTTGATGAAACTATTGATTAAACTTTGGTGCACTGCACATTAAACATAGGGAAGGTACATCGTACATTATACATGAGGAAGTTATTATACCTTCAGGATTTTGAACGAATTCGGTTCGGAGTTCGTTAATGGAATGTTGCTTCCTATCGGTTTTATTTTTCATTAACATTGTTTGCACTTTCTTGTATTGTTTATGATTCACAATGTATTTACATATGCTTATTATTAATTCAGATTGCTTACAAAGCTTATAAGTACTCCGTGTCATCTTCAGCTTCTATATTGTTGCATCAATTGCTAATGAAAGCACACCGTATCAATTAAAGTCAGCTATTGATTTTGAAATGATTTATAATAATTAACTAATTATCAATGGATTGTTATTACTACAAAATAACCTCGAAAAAGAGCGTTTGCGCCAGATATTACGTGCATATGAACATACGTATACATAAGCAAGCCATGTAAATATTTACCGGGGAATCCCTCGGGAGCTCTGTCGGCAAAGACGCCTGGTGATCTTCCAACAACGTTTCTTCTTTGATGTTTTCCAGCCGCTTCTTCTTTCACTTGAGCATTGCGAGGGTGCCACATGCATGGAACAAAAGTAGTAAAGCGTAACTTAGGATACACAGTTATAAACAGTATAGTAAACACCGACGTATCAAACATATCTTTTTTGGAGTACACAACAAACGACAGGAATAGTGTTAGAGAAATACAAGCATGGTAAGAATATCGAAGAAGAACACTAGGAAACAGCAAGAATAACCTAAAACACAATCTTAGCAGGGGCAAAGCATAGGAGAGAACAAATTCTAGGTAGTAGGTATGTAGAAAAATAACGTGTGCTGGATTTCCTCAGACCTGACGTCCTCATTGAGGATCGGGACTTCCACTCTCCGTGGTGAAAGTGAGCACGTGTGTATACGAGCGTATTTACTTGTACTACAGGTTGCATGTCAGGTAGGTTTGTTTGCGTGCGGATGTAGTTATAGGGTGGATCTACGGAAGCTTCACACTTTTCCCATGGGAGGATCACATTTCCAACATCTCCTCTTATCATAACACGAATGTTACCGCCTTACCACTCAACAATTTGGCCAACATATAAGGCAAGGTTGCATAGACTTCATCGCATTTACTTTCAAAAAATCATCATTAAATGATTTATTTGTGTAGACGGGTAAGACCTTTGATTGTGATCAAAAATAATTAAAATATTATTGTATACGCTATAGCTATATACAATGTATTCTAGATGTATATGTATACACGTATATCGCTCCTCGAGGTGCAAGATGTTATAACTCCAAATTTCTTAAATGCAAGATGTTATATCCACCATCATATTG
>JAQGAK010001223.1:0-37496 GCA_034696945.1 Lipothrix lubbocki | reverse complement strand
TACAAAATTTAATACAAAATTTAATACAAAATTTAATACAAAATTTAATACAAAATTTAATACAAAATTTAATACAACATTTAATACAACATTTAATACAACATTGAATACAAAATTTAATACAAAATTTAATACAAAATTTAATACAAAATTTAATACAAAATTTAAAACAAAATTTAATACAAAATTTAAAACAAAATGTAATGCCAAGTTTAATACAAAATGCAATACAAAATTTAATAAAGAATTTAAATCCTAAATTAATTTCTAGTAAAATAAATCTAAAATAGAAAAAAGTCGTAAAAAATTTCTCTTGATTTTCTTTGCAAAACAAAATCTTGTAAATAGTAAGCTCGATAAAAAACAAAAGGCACGACATGATCAAGAAAAAAATCCGCAGCAGCTGGAGGTGACATTTCTTGGAAATATTTTACGACTTGAGCCCAACGGACTCCAACAAATGACATTTTATCGTGCTTACAACTACAGGACTGGCTCCATAAAGAAAACCGAAAATAGCTGCTGACCAAAGCAAAGGAAAAAAGGTTAATAGAAAGGTCAAGAGTTGCGAAAATTATAAGGATGGGCACTTAGTGCCTCTTGAAGGAAATGAGAGAAAGCGTGGCTGGCTGGCTGAAGAAAAGGGAATGCCGAGGGAAAATAAAAATAGTAATAATAATAATAGGAAAAGTGAATTAGTCATTAGAGAAATGGACAGGTACATGGCAATAACCTAACCGTTAAATAAAAGCGTTTGTGTCCTGAACGAGTAGCCTTTATTCTTCTACTTTCCGAAAGAATTCCCTCCATTTCTTCTCCAATTTCTTCTTCAACGTCTTGTTCCTTTTTATAAAGAAACAATATTACTTTTCACGCCTTGTTCCACAAATTCTCTATTGTTTTTATATCCTGCGCTCGGAATTTTCTCGGGGAAAGCTTCACAAATACGTACTATTTGATCTGCGAAAAATTCTGATTTTTTATATAAAAAAACATTTTTATTTTGTTAGAGATTTTTATTTTCTACAAATTAATTTTATTTTGTTTGATAATGAAATTTGATTTTCTATATTTTTTACATTTAATGAAAATATATTAATTAAAAATTATTTTATTTATTTACTTTCTAAAGCAATACGACGTCAACCTAAATATTTCTTCACTAAAAAAATAAAAAAGCGCAAATCCCCCGCGCCCCTTCAAAAGATTTACTAATTGCAATCTGGGAGTTTCCGCATTCAGAAAAATTCTCTCGCAGAAACTGACATCATTAAGGAAATTGAAAGTGAAGACAAGACAAGACAAGATTCTCACCAGAAGTAGCATGAACTAAATCTCGCATATGTGTTTATTCCTTGGTGAACATGGCAGGAAGGGAAAAGAAAAGCAACAAAAAAACTAGAAGATGAAAAATAGGAAACAGTACAAACACACATATAAACACATAGGGTATTCATATGAAAGTACATATATTATAAGCTTATACATAGCATTGAGTATAGATATATAAACTAAGCAATGCATGTAGAAAACATTCGTTATAATAATATTATACACAGTACAAGCTATATGGAGTAGAACAGAGCCGGATTTTTGGCGGAGAAAGTCAGGGGAGAAAAATGATGGAAATTTATAGATGCTAGGGTGGCGGATATAATTCACCAGGCAAGGCTCAACCCTTTGACTTATGTTCCGCACATATACTGAAAAAAAATATTCCCACAACTTCGCAGTCCTACCTTTTTTGTTTTTTTTTCTAGTTTTGCTCTTGGTATGCGCTGCTTTTACTACTTTCTCCCAGGTCCACAACCAAGAATTTCCTTAAGGGAAAATAAGAAGAATCCTTACTTTGTCAAGGTCTAGAAAATCCATGCGTTTCCATGAAAAAAATATAAATTCGTCTGAATAAAAACCAAATCTTCGTTAAGAAAAATCAAAAAATCCGGAAAATAATAAAACATTTTCATAATTTGCCATAATAAACTACAATTTTCCACCAGAATATTTTGTTTTGAGGAAAATAGTGTTTTTTCATCAGGAAGACATTGAATTTTCATCGGTAAGAAGCCAAAGAAGCTTAAAACAAAATTACAAATTTCGTCAAAAAAGAGGAAAATCTTAAAGAAAACAGGAATTTTGTGCAAAAACATGAGTGAAACTCTCTCTCTCTCTTTCTCTCGCTGCAGAAGCAAAACATCTTTATGTAAGTAAACACACATAGGTACATATCTATGTATGTACCCATACACAAGTATAGCTACTCGAATAAAGTTGCTAAATGTTCACGGAAAGAGAAAGTAAGTCCGGAAAAAAATTCTAGACACTAACTCGTGTAGATGTATATGTGTGTAGATGGGTTTAAGAGGATTTCGCGCCATGTGCACAAATCAAATGTCAGAATTGCCCCGTCCGACAAGTTTTATTTTTCGACGGAGATACCCTTCCTAACTTCTGTATTAACACATACACATGAGTACACATTCGGGATTTTATAGAATCAGCTATGTAATACATGGGTTACGTACTCCGGATCAACACATCTTTGAGGGACACATGGAAGAAGTAGGGAAAGACGGGAAATGCAGGACGCGTATAGAGGAGTGAGAATGAATCGAGAAAAATCAAATTCATTTACTGGTGAAATCTTCTGTAAAGGAATGCTTATACATGTATGTATGATATGTATGTCTGTAAATACATGTATGTACGTAGAACCGTGAGGGTCAGAAAGTGTGACCGTGCCACTTGGAAATGACTGCGGAGTGTGTCCCATATAATCTCTATCTTATTTCCTCCTCCACAGACGAAATCCACAGTATCCACACATGAGCTTTTTCATCACACACAAGTATTTTTTATGCTTTCACACATACTCCGAAGCTTTTTTGCACCTTTGATGTCATCGGAATGAACCTTTTGGAGCTTCCAGGGTGAAGCTTCAATACTCGTCAAGTATAGTTATACTCTCTACGAACTTCGCGCTTCGCAATGAAGTTGCAAATGACATCGGAATGAAGCCTATAATGGCATCGGAATGGAACTTAGACATAGGAATGAAGCTTACTAGGAGATAGGAATGAAGCTTCGACATCTGAATTAAGCTTCAAAAAACGTCGGAATGAGACTTAGACATCGGAATGAAGATTCCAATTATATCGGAATGGAACATCGGCATCGGATTAAAGCTTCAAATGACATCGAAATGAAGCTTCGATACTAAAATGAAGCTTCAAATGAGATCGGAATGAAGCTTCGATACTACAATGAAGCTTCAAATGACATGGAAACGAAGCTTGGACATCTAAATGAAGCTTCAAATGACATGGAAACGAAGCTTGGACATCTAAATGAAGCTTCAAATGGCATCGGAATGAAACTTCGAGTGACATTCAAACAGCATTTTCATTGACGTAGGAATGAAGCTTTCAAAGAAATGTCGTGATGTTTCAAATGATATCGGAATGAAGATAAATATGTCACCAAGATGAAGACTACTATATGATCAGAAAGAATCTAAGAGAAACTTTGAATTGTCTGTCCACATTGGATTGAAACTCTCACAATGTCATCGACCTAAATCTAAAAGCTCTCCAAGTGACCCATCAAATTTCGCAATAATTCTGTCGCATCGAAATTCGCACAGCTACAGAAACGATCTCAATGACATGGCATCGAAGCTTCCAAAATACTTCTGTTTAATCGATATTCAGAATTCTTCCACAAAAAAGCTGGAATCGATGCAAAAATTCCTTGGAATTGATGCAAAAAGAGTAAAGGAGTAAGGAATCATAGCTCGAAATGCTCTCACATCGATGTCCGCAAAAATTGTAAGTAAGGAAAGCTCGAATGAATTTGCACCGATGGCCGCAAAAGATGCTCGTGAATGAATCGGAGCTCTAAATTATATCAAATAAATAAATCAAACTTGTATCGAATTGAAGTTCCACATGTGGCGTCTGAATGAAAATCCCCATGACATGAAATTGAAGCTTGAAATCACATCGCATTGGAATGAAGAAATTCGAAAATGATATCGAATCAAACCGCGAAGTACTAACATTGAATGGAAGCCAAATACCATCGAAACCATATAATATTGAATCGAAGCCTATAAAAGCTCCAATACCTTTGAACCGGAGTATGAAGTAGAATTTAATCGAACTGAAGCTGCAAAGGAGGACCAAAATCGCAATCTATTTTCACTTTTACTTCACTCATCTGTAACGAGAAGTAAAAGCTACAAAGTCCGTCGGAAAATGAAGAATCCCACCACCAAAAAAGATCATCAAGCCAAGTCATCCAAGCGTTCTCCCTTTGCAGCCCGGACTATGTACAGCGCGAAAAACCAAAAATGAGAGTTTCAACGGAATTCCAAACGAGAAGTACTTTCATCGGTCCAAATAACATTAGCATAATACACAGAATGCACAACAGTAGCTTGACATTAGTGGATGGAAGTACTAGAGAGTACTAAGCATATATGTATATATAATGTATATATCTATAGTCGCAAGTATTAGCAAACTCTTAAGCGTTGGGTACTCTTCACCGTTTGGAAAATGCTTTCAGGCCGTAATTACACTTGCCGTTGTCGTCGTCAGCGTCACAACAAGAGTTGTGCACTTTTGGGCTTGGGTAGAGAGTAAAAGAGAAAGTATGTATATAACGGAGAAAGTTGGCAAGCTTAATAGAATTTCACGCAAAATCCCGCCGTGTCTTCTCCTGACATTTGCCTTCGCCACTACTAAAAGCCTTCTGTCCCCCAGTAATCCTTGCCTTTGCCTTGGTATAAGAAGGGATGTCCTCTCAAGGTGAGATGATTAACGGGGACATTTCCATGGAGATTAATGCCGCAGACGCGGGAATTAAATTCACGATCGAGTCTCAGATCCTGCATTATAATTCACTTGACATAAAAAAACAACTTTGCTCACTTTTCGTCAATTTTCATGATTTTTATTTATTTACTTCAAATTTTCTTGTCGTTTTCTGTCCTTTTCCAGGCTTGTCGGTTTGAGTTTTTAATGATATCTTTTAATCCAAATGTTATAAAAATGTTTTTTTAATTTAATTTTTTTTTATTTTAGACAATATTTTTGAAAATAAACTATCAGAAAACTGAAGAAGCTTGCACGCTGCAAGTAAATTTGTTGAAACTTGGATCATCAATGCCTCGTCCGCATCGGTGATGATTAACCGATTAAAAAAGCAAGGTTTGCAAAGATTGGCGACGGAAAAACATAATGTATTGAATATGTACATGTAGATATGTATGTGCATGTATAAGTTCGTTCCGAGGGTTGATTTATGTTCCCACACCTTCAAACTCCCAATCGGTTTCTTTCACATAAGGATTATTTTGTCTTTTATCATGCCATCTGGGTCGTCCTTTAATGAAATTGAGTTGGACTCTTTCACATTTGCCATCATCCCCTTGCCCTTTACTTTACCTAACGTACACCGCCTTTTTACATTTTTACTGCTAGGAGCTCTCTGGATGTAAAGGGGACTAAAGGAGTTTGCATTTGTATACATATATACATTTTTGTATGTATTTAACTTTGTTATTGTACATATAAACACTATTAGAAATACAGCTTGGGCTCTTCGTAACATAAAATCAAGGTTGTATATCTGTACATATAGACTTTTTGTATGCAACTTTTAGTAAGCATTGCCTCACTCCTAGTCTTCTTTTATATACTTTAAACGAAATTTCCCTTGGCGATCCAGTTTTTTCCCTCTCTTCCTTTTTAACGTTCCCTCCCAACACATTCTTTTTTTAAGGTTCATCCTGCAATTTTTTAAAGTTACAAGTATTTACTGCGAGAATGTATCTCTTCTTGCACTTTCTTTTTCTGAATTTTTTTGAGTTGTTAAGCCCCCTTTTCCCATATCGGCTTCGAAAGATCCTAAAGTACCAATTTCTAAACCTTCAATTCAGAAATTGGTACCTTTTGATTTTGTTGGGGAAGTGTCAAAAAGTAACCATTTCTGTGTTGAAGGTATACAAATCGGTACTTTAGGATCCTTCACCAAGGATATGTTTTCCTACTCACAATGCAATTCTCTTTGACGTTTGAGCTTGGGAAATGCAATAAGAATCAATAAAGGCTGCACGGTCGGATGGTCAAAGTATTTTTTTGATACATACTTTCCTTCCAAGATTTCTTCAGTTTCTTAAGATTTTGTGTATGTTAAATATGTAGTTTGTAAGCTTTTTTATTGTTTTTTTAGTTTTACATTTCAATAAAAGCAACCTTGTTGTCCAATTTTCTGGATATTTTTTACCCATTTATATCTGCAAAATTGCAATTTCCTGGAATATCCATGCATGCAATTTATAGGGGAACATTTTATTTTCTGGCGGATTTTGTCGATTTTCTCATGCATTTTAAAAGTAGAAGTTTATATTTTTAAAATTTTGGTGCACAGTTTCTATGCTAAAAATTGTAATTTTTTGGATTTTTTCCATTTGAAATGATATTCTTTTAGTTTGAAATTTCCTGAAACTTCCAAACACAATTTATATGTAAAAGTACAATTTCCTGTGAATTTTCTGGACTTTCTGTATATACTTCAGAAATTTTAGGTGGATTTTTCTAAAAAATTTCTACACAATTCTCGTTTTATAAATTGTAGGTTTTTTGTAATTTTAGCGGTTTTAGCACGCATTTTCCAAATTAAAAATTGGTAATTTCCTGTAAATTTTGTATATACCCATCTACATGAAATGTCAAAAATTGTAAGTCCTTGAATTTGTGTATACATTTTATACTTTAAAAATTGCAACTTTCCTGAGTTTCCCTATATAATTTACATATGGAAACTTTAGCTTCCGGTAAACTTTCCGGAATTTTCCCATGCATTTTATACGTGAAAATTATATTTCTCCATGCATTTTCTATAATATTTTGGATTGTTAGAGTTCGTAATTTTATATGAAATTATTAATAATTTCTATATCA
This sequence comes from Lipothrix lubbocki, assembly GCA_034696945.1. Taxonomy (NCBI): domain Eukaryota; kingdom Metazoa; phylum Arthropoda; class Collembola; order Symphypleona; family Sminthuridae; genus Lipothrix; species Lipothrix lubbocki. Next base: position 30,528 of record JAQGAK010001223.1, on the reverse strand, counting down.
TTTTTCCTCTTAAAGTCATTTCCTTACGTAAATACATTTGTTCTACATGTAAATAAACTTTTCCCATATATTGCCAAATACTTTCCCCATGTCCGCTACGGTGAAATTCTTGCCCAAAAGCAGCATGCAACTTGTAAATTCGGTCGTAAATTCCGACTCCGTCAGCCAGGTTGTTATGTCATACCTCGCCGGTTTCATTTAATACAGTCTAAATATCCCAATTAATTTCGCACTGTAATTTTCAAATTGTATATAAACACACACACGCTACAATCCTATGTACACTATACACATACTCATATTAGGTACATACATACTGATATTAGATACTTACATACTTGTATTAGATACTTACATACTTGTATTAGATACTTACATACTTGTATTAGATACTTACATACTTGTATTAGATACATACATACTTGTATTAGATACATACATACTTGTATTAGATACATACATACTTGTATTAGATACATACATACTTGTATGTATCTAGGCCAACCGTTTAGACAAGTGGAAACGACTTTGCTAATTACAAGTCAACAACAAGGAACGCGGAGCTGGAGATTGGCCGGGGCTCTGGAATTCTTTATTTGTTGACTTTCTCCCTGTATTTACATCGTTTCATATTTCAGTATCCATGTTATTTTACACGTGACGCATATGTATTTATTATTTGCCCCGCTGAATTTTCAATTCCGTTTGGCTACCTGTTACATACCTATATGTACAAACATTATATTTAATATCGTCGGCGAAAATTGCTAAGCTAAAAGTACCAATTTGTATACCTTCAAACTAAAAATTGGTACTTTTTGATACTTCGCCGTAACGGTATGTACATACTATACGTTACAATAGGAATTTCAAGGACCATTTTATAATTTCCTATCTCGTACTTCTTGTAGATAACTTTATATTACCAAATGCGAAATCCAACAATTTCCACGTAAATTCATTTGGCATTCGAGCTGCATCGGCCGCATGGACATTCCGCAAATTCTTGGTACTTATTTATACCTTTATTTAATTCTTAAATATATTTTAATTAAAATTCTAATTTTTAAAAACATTTTCTATATTTTTACAGTTAAATTTGTATTGCCGAATTTGGAAAATAAAAATACAAAATAATATAATTGAAGAACTACTCTGTATATACATATAAGAATGTATCAGTAAAACTCAAGTCTCAACCTAGCTCTGAGGTTAGCGAGGTTTATTTTTCTCCAGGCGGAGTTTCTCAAGCTGGAGAGAGAGAAAGAAAGGGAGAGAGAATGAGAGAAATATGGAGAAAGAAAGCGACGAGAGAGAGAGAGAGAAAGTATAAGAGAGAAAGTCAAGCCCCGAAACTGCACTCCACTTTCCATACTTTTTTGATGTGGTGAAGTGCGCTGCTGAGAGGAGAGAATTTACAAATTAATTAAGGCCTATACATTATTTAAACCTTTACCATCTCATCAAGTCTTTTCACCGGAAGAGCTCCTGCTCCATTGACGTCTTTTTCCATAGTTATATGCTTTTTATTTTCCTTATACAATAATTTTACACATTAAATATAAAAATTCGTATATATTTTTTTAAATCAAATTAAGAACAAAATAGAGAATTTATATTAAATACAAGGAGTTGTATATAAAAACATTAAAAAAATATATAGAAAATAAAAAACAATTATATGGAATATATATAAAAAGTATATAGAAAATAGAAAAAAACTATACAAAGAATGTAAATAAGAATATAATAATTATAGTAACAATTCTGGTACAAACACATCGTTAGCATTTGAGATTTTGACACTCACTGAACATGCAAAAAACCTTTTTTTGTACCTTTAACTTTCACTTTCCCATGCAAAAAACTTGTCGTCTCTAGTCAAAGCTCAAAAAACTGGAAAAGGGTAAAAGAAGAAACTGGAGAATAGAAAAAATTCAATAGAATTATAGAACAGAAAAAAGTCACAAGTGTATTTTTCAAGCATTTTATCCCCATTCCTTTCAAGCTCTCATTTACAACGAGTCTGTAGAGACATAATTTGTTTCTTTTTTTTCTCTCTCTCAAGGAGCACAGGAAATACATATTGAGAATCTACACTGCAGGGGTTGGGATTCTTGCAACTGTTACTATATGTGTACATACGTAGTACATAAGTACTAATGTATATAGGGAATTCGGGTTGCTTTGCTTTTGGGACTTGAGAGGAAGCGGGGATTCCGGTGGAAATTCCTATATATTTTCTTTTAATTGAGCTCCTTTTAATACTTGCGTTTATCTCCATTGGGTAAATCTATATATCTGTATAGTTGGAGTTTCTTAAAAAAGATATACGTAGACCTTCATCCACAATTTATTTTGACATGTACAAGTATAAATAAGTATGAGTTCATAGAGGTTGACTATCTTCTAGAGGTTAAAATAAGATAGAAAATTCTATAAATATGAGACGTTGTATGTATCTCTAATAAGAATATAAAATGTTAAAGCTTGTGAAAGTTTTAGTATATCTCCACAGTTCATCTTTTTCGACCCAAAAAAAAGCTGAACACATTTTTTTTAAATTGGAGGAAAAAAAGACGAACATATAAAAAAAAGCATATCTCCTACATCTCTACACTTCTCCCAAGCTAATTGCCATTTCAATCAGCTTTCCCCCATTGACTTTGTGAGTATCAACGGGAAATCCGGAGGTTCATTTACGCAAGACCTCCTTCCCTTCACAACTTTTTTTTTATGTTTGCTCCAAATTTTTCCCCTTCATATTAAACTTGATTTCTTATTTCTCTTTCTTCAATTGAGATGAGAGATAAACAGAGAGAGAGAGAGCCTAAGAGAGTATGAGAGAGGCTGAGAGAGAGAAGATACAAGCAAACTGATATAGAGGAAGTGATAGAAAAAATGAATGAGAGCGAGAGAAAGTGGAGAAAATCAGTGAAAGAGAGCGGGAACGAGGGATCCAAAGAAAAGATAGAAAAAGGATAAAGCTGTTTCTTTTTTGACTTGACCTTTTTCTTAACTTAACATGTAAGTAATTCTTTTACCCCTTGAATACCAAAGATTTTCTTCAGTTTTGTATGCTTTATATAGTTGATATAAATTTTGTACTTTCTCTTTTTTCCCCTTTTGCTCTCCTATCCTTTCCTTTTTTACATTTCCATTTTTTTAAAAGACGATGACTGCTCGCTACATAGCTGACAGCTTTAATTTTCATTTTTTCTTGGGTCCTCCCCCGCTGATTCTCATTTGATACAACTCTGTTTCCCTTTTAATTCTGCTTTGACGGACATGTTTTGTTATTCGTTTAATTGCGTTCTTCAAATCTGATTTGTATTTTTATGGAATATTTTTTTCTTGTTTGTTTACTTTTTTGCCAATTTATTCCGCTTTTCTTTTTTGGGGGTTTTTGGATTGTTTATTTAATTTATTTTTGCTGCAATTAATTTTAATTTTAAGTATTTTTGCTCTATAAATTTTAATTTAATTTATTTTTGCTTTATTAATTTTAATTTAATTTATTTTTGCTGCATTAATTTTAATTTAGTTTACTTTTGCTTTATTAATTTTAATTTAGTTTACTTTTGCTTTATTAATTTTAATTTAATTTATTGTTTCTTTATTTTTTTCCTTGAATTTTCTCTTCGGTCTTCAACAAGGCTGAAAATGATAAACGACAATCCTCCCTCGGATGACTTTAAAAGCACAGTTCCTCCATAAACAGAGCTGTTACAACAATAAGAGGAGACATTGCAAAAATTAAGTGTAAAATATACGCACGGTAAAAAATAGTTGTAAAAAGGCAGCTCAATATAATTTACGCGCTCTTGTCATTCCCGTATAGACGTCATAAAAAGAGTAGCAAATCAAAAGAAACCCCCTATTCTTGCTGTGTTTTTGCATTTGGAAACAATTTTTTGTTTTTAAAATTCAAAAATTAAAATATATAAGAACTAAATAGGGAAAATATTTTAAAGGTCGTAAAAACAATTATTTTGACTATGCCAAAAATCTATTTTTTGTTTTATTAGAGCATTTAACTTGTAAAAAATTCCATGTATGTATATGTGCATGTGAAATTAAAAGCGACTGGAAAATAAAAGCGAGGGTATTCCCGTCATTTTGTCATCTTCAAAGCAGGAGCTCAAATTTTACAGGAATGGTCGAGCGGATGGAGAATTCAGGGGCTGAAAAGGCGGCTGTGCATGTGTGTACAAGTGCACACTTGTGGTAAATTGTGTGTCCTCCTCCCTTCACACTTGACTCTTTTCATCTTGCTCATGAGGACCATTAAAACTTGAAATTAGGAGGACATTGGGAAAGTGCCGCTTGTCCTCATTTACAAACTGTTTATGGCAAGCGGCATTACATCACATGCAAGCTAAAAAGTAGAGAGAAGAGAAAAGGTGGAGGGAGAACACAGCAGACTTTGACTGTCCTCGCCAAAAACTATTTCTATATACGCTATCCCATTTAATGAAATTAAATGCATATAATTATACACATATTTATATACAAATCATATACAATACAAGTTCTAGATATAGTAATTGTAATTATATATACAAAAAAAACAAAAAGAAGTGTCTCCTCCGCACACTTTCCATTCCCATTTTCGCTATAATTTCCTCTCCAGACTTTTTTTTATCTAAGTATCTCCAACTTCTACTTTACTTCTCGTTCCCATTCCCCCTACTCCAAAACATTCCTTGAATATATTTACAATTCTCTGGAACAACTCTCTGCTGCCTTTTACACCATCTTTTTTTATATTTTGTCCTTTTTACAGTTTTCGCCCTTTTTAACATTGTCTTCTTTTTTACAATTTCTCCCTTTTTAACATTTTCGTATCTCTTATAACAATTCTTCATTTTTTTACCGTGCAAAACCCCATAGAATAGTTCCTATAATTATTTTGCTCTGGACATTCTACGCATTTGAATAATACTTGCTCGGGAAAATGAAACAAAAGTTTTCCCAGTGTGTGATGATTTTAGTTTGAAATAAATACAAGATAAAATTATATTGTATAGGAATACTATAAGCAAGAACACAGGCTTTGAATAAAAGTTTGTCAAATTTGACACGCACACAAGCACGCGACATATGCACATAGTGTGACATAGTACAGGGAAATATATTTTTCTCCTAATTATTTTAATTTATATTGTGGAAGTCCTGTATACTGTGGACGTTTGACAAAGTTACAATTCTATAAGTTTTTTAGGGCTTTGAGAGTTTGTATTTTTAATCATTTAAGGGAATGCTGCTGAAAAATTTTGTGGAGAACAATTATTTTAACGTGCAAGCATACTGAAAAAGATAGGAGAAAGTACTGTTTAAATCAACAATGTTCCTTTAAAATGTTTAAAATTAACACACTCATCCATGCTATTAAACCAAAAATAATATTAAAAAAGAAGCTTCATAAGAAACCAGGAAATCCAAGTGGCAAAATTGGTGTTTTAGTATTATTTTGAATATTTGTGGCATTTCTGGTATCTTTTATAAAAAAGTAATATAAAAAACATATGATATATCATATAGCAAGAAAAGATATATATGTATATCTAAATTCACGAACCACACCGCTCTCCAACACAGCAACAACAGCATTCCATCACTTAAAAAATAAGACAGGGAAATTGAGAGACGAGCCTATGGAGAACAATGTCCAGGAAATGGTAATTTTGTATAATGTACCGGAAAAATGAGCGGAGCACAGCATGAGTCGGAAATTACAATGTTCTTACTCAGGGGTTAAACGGCCCCATGTACATATTTAGTTATTGCCGCACTTAAAAACAAGACACAACTTTTTCTCAAAGCACATGCATAGTATACAGAATATGAAGCAATGAAGGAAGCAGTGGCATAATGGGTTCAAGTATCTATATATGTATATCACGGAATCATGAAATGGAATGAAGTAAAAACGCACACACATACACACACATTGCGAAATTACATTACGACTTTGAATTCAACTATAGAGAAACACATTTCTGAGTAATGCTAAAGTGTACCAAAATATTATTTGCATTGCTAATACTTGCACACATAGTATTCACAATGGTAAAACATACTAAAATAAATTCACAATGTTAAAACATACTAAAATAAATTCACAATGTTAAACCATACTAAAATAAACTCACAATTCTAACCATACAAATCAAATTCAAAATGTAAAAACTTGCAAAATCAGTTTACAATGCTAAGACATTAAAAAAATAAAATTCCCAATGTTCAAACATGTATCTATGTTAAGATTGAATATAAATTTCCCATTCTAAAACATGCGAAAATAAATTTCACAATTTTAAAACATACAGGAAGCGGCATTTCCCATGTTAAAACATTTGAAAACTAATTTCACAATATTGAAACACAGAAACTTGTATATTTCCAATGTTAAAACATACGAAAACAAAATTCAGATTATTAAAGTACAGAAGCTGGATTTACCATGTTAAAACATACAGAAACTGAACTTACCATGTTAAATCATACTGCAACTGGATTTACCACGTTAGAACATAAAGAAACTGGATCTACCATGTTAAAACATGCTGAAACAGAATGTACCATGCTAAACAATACTGAAACAGAACTTACTATGCTAAAAGATACAGAAACAGAATTTCCCATGTTACACCATAGAGAACATAGAATTCCCAATGTCAAACCCTACATCACTGATTAATAAAACAACACACAGGACGAATAATGAAAGAAGGCATGATGATGAGACTGTAACCGTCTGGCCAAGCGACCGACCTCCGGACAGGCGAAAGGAAAAAACGCAACATTGCAGATGAAATGCTCTTCATATCAATAAAAGCTGACAAGGAGTCAGAGAGACAGGGGAAGGCAGCAATACAGATATAGCGTCAGCAGCAGTAGAAGCAAGAACAACAACAACAACAACAAGACAAACAGCATAATATCAGGAAACAGGACAACCGGCAGGCATTTCCTCACCAGACGCGCTCCTTTAATAAACATATGTATAGTGTTTTATACAGTTACTATAATGTCTAACCCTTTCCCCATATTTTCCCCTTCCCAGCGCCAGCGTCCGAAGAACGGACGGACCTAAACAAATACTTGTTGTCGGGTCGGCTCTGTGGAAATCTCTCCTTCTTTCTTTCTTTCTTTCAGACAGCCCAACATATATAATATGCTTTCTGCACTGTTAACCCACACCCTCGAACATGACTTGCCATACGCGGCCATTTTCATTACATTTGCGAAGAAAACTTGTAATGGCCGCTATATGGTTTACTATTTGAACTATGTATGCTTAAAAGCTGAACAGCTTGCAAGTTCCTTTTGTAATACACATGTCTTATATACTATCTTCCAAGATACTTCCAAGATACTTCCAAGATATCTTTAGTCTTTTTCAGCATATTTACAAGTACATTTACATACTTTTGTGTAGTCATACGCAATACATAAGGTACAACCATAAACAACATATATAAACTTGTTTTTATTTTTATTATAAAAATGTATAAAGTGATCCGCTCCAACAATATAAAAAGTGAAATGCTCTACAAATACAGAGGGAAATGTTCTGAGAAGAGCTGAAAAAAAAATACTTTTGCATATGCAAAGTCATGGTCCTGACAAAAATGTCCCGTCAATTCTCCAGCCTCCGTGGCTTCGGGACAGTGTCGAGCAAATAAAACAGCCTGGCAAGGGGATAAAAAAAGATATACGAACCCCGGGAGCATGGGAAAACTCGTGGAAATTGCACGGAGCACTGACGATGGGAGTATCCCTAACAGATGGAAAAGCAATGATGACGTGGAAGTCCAAAATACAAAAAGGAATAAGAAATGAAGACTAGAAAATTCTACGGAGATGGAATAATTCAGTTCAGAATATACGAAATTTACCAATATTATACAAATGTACGAAGTACGCAAATAATACACATCCCAAAAATAAAGAATTGAACTGACCGAAACCAGAAGTTTAAACTATAAAAAGAAACGAAGGAGAAGGGGTCCAGAAATAATATTTCTGGAGTCTGAAAGGGAAGAACTGCCAAGAAGACGAAAACGAAGCTCCAAAAATGACGATCAAAATAATGAAAAAACAACCATGACAAGATCTGAAACTCAAACGGAATATAACCACGGGGAAAATCCAAAAATATAGTAAAAGACTAGAAGGACAAGGCACAAATCTAAAACAGAAGCATGATAGCGCAGTGAAATTCTAAAAACAAGGCACATATAAATACTACATCGTGGACAAAATCCAAAACCCCAAGAAGAAAGCGTGTAGATATATTCTTTTCCTGACGATGAGAAAATCCAAATAAAAAATAGCCCAGCAACAACTGAGAGAAAAACAACTCCAGTTACGGAAATGATATGCGGACGGAGTCGTCATAACATACACTCCGTCCCATAAATTCCCAATCTATGCATCCGCATATATTTTTCTGAAGCTCTATATATTTTTTTGGAGCTCTCTATCTTTCTTTCTTTTTCATATAGGCTCTCTCTCTCTCTTTCTCTCGCTCTCTTTCATTCTCTCTCTCTCTCTTTCCATGCCTTTCACTCTCCCGTGAGCCCTTCTCTCCCCTTCCCACCAACATATACACTCCTATTGACTTTATCCTTATGAATCCCTGTCCACATTACTTCCAGTCACTTTCCTCCCTTCTCTCCATCATGTATCTCCTATTTTACAAATGTATCTACACTACATTTCATATATGTGAAATGTTGTTGTTTAAAAAAAACTTTTACATAAATAGAGGCATTAGTATATACACAACAGCATAAAAGATACAATAAGAGCAGCGTTGCAAATGCACCCCCGCCTAACGAAAGGATCAAGTTGTTTCTGTATGAATAGAGACTCCTCTGTAATTTATATACCGACAACAAAAATAAATTGTCTATATACGAATGTATTTATGTATATATGAAATGTGGATACAAGTATTATAAAATATGTAGAAATTCTATATAAAAATGTCTATGTAATAAAAAATGTTTATATAAAAATGATATAAATTGTATATAAAAATATTTAAAAAATATATACAAAAATAAAGCATCACACATTTTCATACCCAAAGTTACACCTACTTTTGAGATATCTTATTCCGTTGCACAAGCAAGAAGATACAATGATACAAAGCTTATTTACTTGGATTGTCTCTATGAGGATGCACTTATCCCATGGATTTCCCCAAACAAAAAACTTGCCCCTTGCACATATGTGCACTTATTTAAGCATTCCACTTTTTACGAATTCCGACTCCGTGCAGAGAAAACGAGGGTTAAACAGACTACATATGTGCACTAGTGGCCGCATAAAAAAATGTGGAGAGTTGTCTTGAGTAGAGAAAGAAAACTTTTTACTTTTCTTTCCCTTATTATTCTCGTATGTTCTGTATGTACGATTATTATATTAGAGTGATTCTCATATATTATGTAAGTTGCTTATTCCTCCTATGATTTCAACATTAGGGTCTTAACAGGGAAAATACAATGCATTACCAACACTAACAACATATAACTTGACATATAACGTCTCCACTTAGCGTTACGTACATACTTGCAAACTCTCCAGGACGTACTTTACAGCAAAGTACTAAAAGCTCGTTGTTGTTGGAAAGTTGTAAATCATATTTTTGTTTCGCAGGGACAAGGATCTGTATTAGGAGGAAGGAACAGAAAGAAGAAGGGTCAGAAGAACAAATAATTTACAACTGTTCCAAAGGAACTATGGACACTTGCATGTATTATTATTAGTATTATAACGGGGTTTATGGTTTTCCTACAATGCACCCACGCTGCAGTCTCTCATCTCATAAGTCACCACTCCTTTGCATTTATCATCTATCATCTCCTTGTCCTCATCCCCTCGCTCAAGACTTCTGTGCATATTATGGAATAACAAAGATGGGGAATTCAAGTATACACATACAATGTATGTACCGATACAAATAATGATATAAGATCTACCACAGGAACAGTCCTTCTTTGTATTATGTTATTCTTCCAACCTTACCTGCGGTTTTACCCTTCGGGCCACAGAACTTTAATGTATGTAAAAATAACATACTTTGTATCCTGCATTTAAAATTCTGCATATTATATTGTGCATATTTATATCTTTGAATTACTCTTCTTTACAACAAACTCACTATATTTACTTAACTCACTACACAGTTTTTACAACATTTTCCTGTTGTTTTTATAACGCTGTCACATAGTTATTCAAGCTTTTGCATAGTTTCTAGTAGTTTTATTTAAGGTTTGAAAGCTTCTTCGGAGTTGCTATAGTATCTTCGTTAAAAGGTTTGGAAGGTTGTACATATTCATAGTAGGGTTGTATAAGGTTTAAAAGGTTGTACATAGCTTCAAGTAGCTTTAAATATGGTTGTACATAGTTGCTAGTAGCTTCATATAAGGTTTGGAAGGTTGTGCATAGTTGCTAATAGCTTAATATACTGTTTCAAAGGTTGTGCATAGCTTTTAGTAGCTTTATACATGGTTTGGCAGGTTGTGCATAGCTTCCAGTAGATTTATATATGGTTTGGAAGGTTGTTCATAGTTGCTAGTAGCTTTATATATAGTTTGGAAGGTTGTGAATAGTTTCTAGTAGCTTGGTGTATTGTTTTGAAGGTTGTGCCTAGTATCTGGACGCTTTCAAATAGTTTTTGGAAGCTTTTTACACACTTTTTAAAGATTTTTACATAGTTTTGAAGCTTTTTAGAGACATTCGGGAAACCTGTCCATAGCTCGTGGTGGATTCTCCCGACATTTCCTTAAACTTGCAAGTTGCACGAAGCTACTTACATCTTCGTACAGTTTGTACATCGTAACGAAACTAGTTTTTGAGCATTTTGCGATGCTTTTCAGAAGATTGTCCTGCGTATATTTTACATTTCATCACACACACAAAACTACTTTACTTCAGTTTGCTTGCACTTGTACAGGCATATGCAAGCACATATTACAATATATTTAAATTCCATGACGGCTTAAATGAAAAACTATTTAATAAAAATAAGAGATCTTCATCTGAATATATATTGCTTAAGAAATATTTAGATACATATTAAACAGACGAAGCCCCAATGCAATGAAGGCTCTTTATTTCATTAAACGTACATAGCCCCAAGCTATGAAATATACTCTTACTAGATTATTGCCCCTTGATGAATTATACCCATTATACGTACATACATATAACCCTACCATTCAAATTATATGCGATCAAATATTACATTGTATAGACCTATTGGCCGCCAGGTACTTAAAACAGCTCCTCTCATCTTTCGCTGCAGACACATACACAAAAATAGAATTAGCTATGGATTCCTCACAACGTACATATTGTAAGGAGAAAGTTCCTCCACATGCAAATTCCCCACGGGACTATCTTCACATATAAATATACTGGAAAGGGAGAGGAAGAAGAGAATTCTTGCAGAGAAGCGACGTAACTTTTACAGGTAATAATAAGACCTGGAGCGAAAGCCTTCTTCATAGTTTCTCCCTAAAAATTAAAGTTGAACCAGCAATAGAGACTCTTTAAACATATAGTAAAACGTAATTTAATGTGTGTAAAATAGCTATTTATATGAATACATGTACTGCATACGAGGAAACTGCTATGTACGAAGATACACAGGAGATCATTCTATACGCAATTAAAGGGCCATTGGGAGGGGGTTAAAGATGCTGTGTATAGAATAAGTATATATACGTACATGAGGAAATTACGTGGAAGATTGCAAGGAGGAGAAAAGTTATAGAGAAGAAGAACAAGTCCGTCCGCTCCCCAACCACGCACTAAATACGTGCAAAAGTGTTCTGAATGGTAATGAGCACTTGATTATATCCACATGACTTTTATTAAACAATTCTCTTCGGGAGATTTGACCTTCCCTCTCTTCCTCTTCTTTTCCTTCCAATTCTCCTGCAACTTGCATCCCCATAGCACCTTTTCACGATGACTGACCTTCCTGTCATTAACTTAATTATAGTTCTGCTCGGCCATTCGCATCCATTTAAGTCGATTATTGAGAGACACTGTGGAATCTAGATATGGCTTTATAATTTAACATTGACTATCTACAAATTTTCCCTCCCCGCTGTTTCAAGCTCCAACTGAGACCTTCACCGAACAAACAACACGAATAAGTAATTGCGGGGTATCCACGTGTTTGCGTGTATAATTATTTCCCTTGTATTTTTCGTCGTTGGAATACCTTGACTCGTTCAAGGGAAGAAGGTCTAATTTAATTCTGTAATTATATTTAAAATTGCGCATAATCATTTAATCAATATTATTTTTTTAAATTTTTTGACTTTATCTTTATTCTTAAAATGAATTTAATTTTAAATAATTTTTGTTTTAATTTAAATTACAAACGCGCATTTAGACTCTAAATTTTAGACGCAATTAATTATGTAAAGTTGGACAATAAATATGGCAGCAATTCCGAAGTGTGTGAGGTAAAAGAGCCGCAGATGAGCTGCACTTTACGACTTTATGCACGTTATATTGGCCATATAGCATTCCTCAACAGCAATAATTTTCCTTGCGGGTTACGAGTTCAAAACCTTTAAACATTACCGCGGATGCTCCGCAAAAGTGAGAAATGGATCAAGTTTTCAATTGTACTTAAATATATAAAAAGGCAAATATACCTATATCATTTCCACACCCCAACACCATATATAATACCGCATGCCTACAATTTCCTCACTATATTATAAAAGCAGGCAAGAGTATCTCTAAACTGTGCGTATAAGATGACTTGTAGGAGAGAATCCCTATAGTGTATGTGCACTGCCAAGGAAGATCCCGTGCAAGTGAAAGTTGAGAAATTAAGGTTAAAAGGATGAAAATTTTCCCTTTGGAAGTCACACCATAATAAATTTTATCTTCTTCTCACTCCGGCTATTCTTTCATACATACTACTTATACTGTATAACTTGCTGTACTTAAAATTATATAAGCACAGTCCCTATACAATACATAAACTTTGCTTTCATCCAGCCACAGTCTTGCCTCCTCTGAGTTCTTATCCTGTGTGTAAGCAATGCTTATCCTTCGAGCTTCTTTCTTTTGCTTCTTATCCAAACTAAAGCTGGTACGTGTGGATTTACTTATTGTACTTATCCTCAGTTATCCTTTCTTATTATACGCTTCTTTAACAGTAAACGTTTCTTATGCTTCTTTTCTCAAGCTAACCTCGTGCTTATGGTTCGTTTCCCGATAGTTCCCTACTTACATTCTTCCTACCCTCATATCTTCTAATAGTTCTAAATACTCTGAAGCTTCTAATAGTTCTATGTACTCCAAATCTTCTAATAGTTCTATATACTCTGAAGCTTCTAATACTTCTATATACATACTCTGAAGCTCCTAATACTTATTTCTATATACTCCAAATCTTCTAATAGATCTATATACTTGCTGTGTCTTCTAATTCTTTCCTTCCTCCTCCCGTCATCCTTTGCCTCTCAGCTAATTTCACTTGTCCGCTGGGGCTGACACAGTGAGACAAGACAAGGGAAGAAAACGGCATCTATTTCTTGGGGGACAGCCAAATCACTCCAACCTCCTCACAACTTCTTCCTTCACTGCACCTATACTGTATACCTTCCACACATTATCATCCATCAAGTCCATTTAATTTTGAATTACGCTCCTAAAATTATTGCTTTCTTCACAAACTGCAGGAAAACCCGTATTAAATTCTTATTGTGTACGCTTTTCCTACAAACACAATCAAACAAAATCTTGTTCTTACTATATGTTTCAAAGCTGCTAAATGGACCACACTGCCATTTGTTTTGTAAACTTGTAATTGTATTGCTTTATTAGGTTTATCTTTTTTAAATTAAAATATATGTATTTACACAGAGAAGCACGGTTCAAGAAAATTTTAATTGATTTTGTTCCACTTGAAAAAACATTATTACATGCGACCAAAAATAATTCAAGGAAACTACTTTCTAAATTAAGATTTATTTAGTAAAATAAAAGCAAGAAAGCTAAAAATGGATATAAAATAACAGTTTATGTACCGACAACAATAAAAATCAAGAGGAACCAAATACAATATAGGGCATTGCTTAAAGGGCTAACAACAATCCAGCTGAAAGCCCAAAAATACTTGAAAATGAAAAATAAATGAAATTTAAAATACATCTGGAAACCCAAAAATAATCTAAAAACACCAAGTTATTCCCAAAAAACCGAATTTTAATACATTTTATCCTTAGTAGGAAATACCAACACTAAGGTGATCGAACTACAAAAACAACAAACAGCATATCACATCACATCAGCCAAAACAAAAATAAAGAAATGAAAGCAAACCAAAACTAGAGAACTTGATTTAAGCATAAAATCCTGAGCTTCACAAGTGCTAAAGCTTTTCACGAGTATTTCCAGTAAAGTGGTAATTGTCATAAATGAAAATGAATGCTAGGGAATTTTCCATGCACAAACAAAAAAAACTCCAGCCAAAAAAAAATTCCCACCAGAGAAGCTATACAAACTACCGATGCAGCCAAGACTTTACTAGAGTTTATTTACTGAAATAAAACTTTTTGTTTGTAATATAAATATATACATGGTTTTATTATTTTTAACCAAAAAATAGAAATCACGAGCGTAAAAGAGCTATCTTTGTAATGTATCTATACGTCAGATTCTGAGCATCTTCTTCTTCCCGAAGTGGTAAAGATTCTATTTCAAGAAAAGAAGAATCCTATTATTTGTGGAGGTGCAGAGATGGAACGGAGGGAAGAAAAAGACTCCTCTCCGGGAAAAAAGAAGACGAAGAAGAGTTGTAGTAACGGGATGAGAATGTAGACAAGAAGGAAAAGTGCGGTTGTTGGTCTGACAGTTGAGTCTAAATTTATTGCATTTTATTAGGTTAAGTTGCCGACTAGTAAAGAAGAGGAACATGAAAATATAAATGGGCAAAACAGAAACCAAGAAAAAAAAATTTACTATGGGCGAAGGAAACACAGAGTGGGGGAGAGAGAGAGAGAGAGAACATTTTGCTATTTTAAAAGTTTCTGAAAGATTGCCTACTTTTTTCTCCCTCCCTGACTCCTTTTATCTTTTTGCATTTAACACAGGAATAGAACAAGGACCTCATATCTCACAAAAGAGAAAATATAGATATATTCTACACACTATTATGCAAACCTCACATGCACAAAAATTCTTTGTTATTAGTTATTGCCCCCACACACAAAAACATGCACCAAAATCCCTATAAATTCCACACACATACTTTCCTTGTACTACAAAGGAATGCATAGATCTTTTAGTAGAGAGAAAGAAAGCCGAAAAAAATAGATAAATTGTCCAAGACGTCCTTGTCTCTGACTCGTGAATTGGGTCAGAAATCAGGATTCTCTTTAATTGCTTTCCTCACAAGCTTGAAAACGTTTATTTATGTTGAACAATAAACAACCGCAGAAAAAGGGGAAACCGCAAAAACCAAAGGAATATGCATGCGTTTTACATAATTAAAATTGCATACTTAAAAGAGTGTAAGTACACTGTACTTACACTGTATATAAGCATTATAAGTATATGTATGTACATAAATATATGTGTATCTTAACTATTACAAAAAATAATTATTTTTGCAAATGAAAAAACTGCTACTGCGCTACTAGTATCTGTATAGCTCTGATACTAAATTAAGCAATAATTTTGCAAAGTTTCTACTTTTTTCGTTTTGTAACGGTGCTTTTTCAAGTTCTCGCTTCGCTTCCATTTCCCATAGTGTTCTCGCAGTTCTCCGTTTCTCAGCCAAATATTTTTTTCTAGATTTTTACGATTGTAACTTAATTCCTGCCGCCAACGCAGAAGTGAGTGATACAAGTGCTATCAAATGTAGAGATGGTAGAAGCGTGAACAGTATTATTTTAGCACAACTGTCATCGTCCAGCTAATTTAATGCGTTAACAGGGATTATTTTTAAAAGGGCTGATATGAAGAATCAAATTTAGTAAAAATTGATTCATGATTTTTTAAGCATATACTATACGAGCAACGGCAAGGGTTGCGTGCAGAATTTAATAAATACTAAATTATAAAATACACAGTAAATACTAAAAGTATGTACCTCAAGTATGTACAAATACAGATGCATAAGCAGTCTTCATAATAAGACGTGACAGACAAGTTTGCCCATTTACTTTTCGGTATATTGATATAAGGACCGATGGATGAGGAGTCTTTAGTGACGTTAGGGAGGTTTCGACGAATAAAAACCTATCTATTTCTATTAATGCTTCATTAGCTCATTCGATTTTCCATTTTCTCGCCTCATTCCGCTGAATAGCCCCATTTTTTAATGCCAACGGCTATTATTCCCACTGACTTCATTTCCTACAACTATTCAACCCCCTTCGCTAACTAATACTACAAAAAAGACTCCGGGACTTTGGAAAAATTGGGCAAAATTTTTCATTTCGTTTATATAAATATACACATTCATATAGGTTATGCTTACCTGATATACATTTATATAGGTACGCACATACTTTGTATACATGTATATACATACTTATTATACTTCTATATAGTTATATACATACTTATTATACTTCTATATAGTTATATACATACTTATTATACTTCTATATAGTTATATACATACTTAATATACCTCTGTATAGGTATATACATACTTAATATACTTCTACATAAGTTATATACATACTTAATATACTGCTACATAAGTTATATTCATACTTAATATACCTCTGTATAGATATATACATACTTAATACACCCTCATATACATACATACTTAATACACACTCATATACATACATACATAGTTTTCATATGTATAAATCTATGTATATATAAAGTATAACTACTCATCTCCTCCCCCACACCTGGATCCTTAAGACAAGCTTTTCTATTGAAGAAGCTATTTTTTCGTGTATAAAAATAATGCTAAAAATATCATTTAAATTAATGCACGCTTCGACAGCAGGTTTACAAATAGGCTATTACACACAATTTTCAACATCCATACTGATATCACTATAAAAAACTCTCTACTCACCTAATGCTATATACCAAGTACATTTGTTAGAGCGTAATTGTGCATATAGCATGTCCATAAGTGCTCCTTCAAGTGACTACCAGGTTTGTGTAAGAAATACATTGCCGAATTATGCAGACGAATGCACTCCTTGATTCCTATATATACTTGCAACTATTAGAGGGAGCAAATCTAAAAGTAATTTTTAAGGATTTATTTTCCCGAACCCAGTACATCTACATATGCACAAAGAGAGGCTTATACTGTAGGATAGGATCCCATCGCCATTTCAACGCAGTTTATGCAAATTCGTCAAATTGATTATCGAACATTAAGCACGGTCTTTACCCAGCAGTTTGTCTTCCCAGGCATCTTCGGTACATCGAGTCGAGAGCATCTTCTAATACACTCTCTGAGAGAGTTAAGGAGAATTGTACTAGTAGTAGAGTATTGGCTAGGAATTGAAGCCTATGATTTGTTAAAAGGAATGACTAAACTATATAATGTGTTGTAGTATATGTACATAAATACATAGGATTCGCGGATAGGTACGGACATTTCTGGCGGTGATTATACGAAACAGCGAGAGAGGAATACAAAGACCGGCGTTACATCGTTTATGTGCAATGTTTAATACTTGAGTATCTCGTGTAGAACTCTAGGCTCCCAAGCGTAAAACTCGATCTACCGTCTATGTATAGGTAGATAAGCTAGAAGAACTATTATATAATGTATATATTATGTAAGTGGTACTTATTACTGAAACAAAAAGCGGGATATGCAGACAGTCACCGGCGAAAAAGGGAGAATTAAAGATAATTTTGGAAGAGTAAACCGGTGCTCCCGCTGCATTATTTAGATATCTGCAGGGATTTTTGCACATTTGCTCAACCGTGATAACGGGGAAAGGAAACGGAGCGGACGGGAATGTAGCGATCTGGTTACTATGCAAATAATTATCCTCCCGCTTCACCTTATTGTTAATGTGCAAATATTCACGACCCTCATATGCAAAAAAATATTTTTTTCAATTAAGGTAACGACGGGCTCTGAATTAGAAATTCGCATATTAAATATAATTATAATATATAAGAGCTCCATGTATATATGCATATGCTAAATACTATAAAAAAGAATAACTTCTGTAAGGATAATATACTAATGTAAAGTATAATATGCTGTTATCCAAATTACATCGATTCGACTCAACGCACCGAAAAATTTTGAATCCCGGATCAATTACGGCATTAGCAGATCGTTAGCACCTGGCGATATCCGAAGCTTAGAGAAGATAAAATGATAGTGTGAAAGACAAACCAGCTCAAGTGTACTTGTCCCGGACCGTTGAGTAAATCGGATCGGCAAGGTAAACACTATTAGGAATACTAAGCTCAAGATAAAACTAAACTTGCGAGGAAAAGGGGACTGCTCCTATAGTAGTTCCTTTTGAACTCATAGGAAGAACGTTTGGAATACACATCGTCAATGTACATCACAAATGTTGTGTTAGTAAACTACTAATACTTTACATGTAAGTATATCTACATATATGTAGATACTATATATAAGTACATACCATTATGTGACATCGTCCTTTTAAAACTACTTTAATATTCAAAGCTAACTTTACTAGCGTATACACTTTCCAAGAATTATAGTAGCGTGTTAGCGCAATAGACTAGACTTAATTTGCTTTTAGATATACACACAGTCTCAAGTGATTTTCTTCGAACATGTTATTTTGAAGAAAATCCAGTATGGAAAATCATGATTTCGAAGCGAATCTCACTAGTACATATACTCACTAGTACATATACTCACTAGTACATATACTCACTAGTGCGTATATACATAGATCAGTGTCTGTTTAGAAAAGTCTAAAATTTCCTATAGAATTATGTAAAAAAGGGGGTATTTAGTATAAAATTATATACGCAAGCTTAGTTACACGCACTGGAAATAACTAAATCAAGTACGCAACAATAAGATAAGCAAGGTGGTGTATATAGGAAATTATAGTATCGAGTTCCAAATGTTATAAGCACCAGCTATAGTAGCTAGAATCTAGGAGCAGTAGCCAAACCCTTTTGGAGAAAAGGTAAGTCTCGATTACATTTTGATGATCCTCTCTTTTTAGCTATCCTCCCTCGCTTGCTCTCACTCTCTCTCTCCCTTTAAAACATGTACTCGATTCCGGACTGAAAACTGATGCCGTAAACCCTTCTCGCACTTGCTCTACCCCTTCCTTTTCTCAGCTCTGACTTGACTCCGTCCGGAAGGAATACACCAGCCCTGCATTACTCTAAGCTGTTGAACACCGTTGATGCGTAATTATAGGCTTAGAGCGCTTCTTCCCCATTCCTTAACTATGTACTTCCCTATAATTACATAACTTTGAGATATTTAGATCCTTCTCCAGCGTAGACAACCTTTCGCAAACATAAACACATGGAATATTCATAGGACCGCATAGTATACGAGTATAACCGTTTTGATGGAACATTTAATAATGGAAGGGAAATACCTTTCTTGTGTAGCGCCTTATCACTAGTTCCTGATTCTATGCCATGGGGGAAGCTTCCCGCTTTTTTAAATCCAGCCACTGCATTCAGGACAAGTGCGGAAGGAGATAACTCATTACACGGGGAACTCGTTTATGCCGACGATGACTCCACCAGAATTTGTTACATGCTGAGAATACTTAGCCCCGACTTCGTTCGATCATACAACTTCCATAACATATACAATATCCCCAATACTATTTGATCGCCCGACTGAGCTCGTCACATTTAGTAATACGTAACATTAGATAAAATTAAGCCTTAAATAATGCAGACACCCACAGAAATGCATTACCTTGTTGAAGTTTTGAAGTTGCAAGTGTACAACTGCAGTATCTATAGTGGTGCTAACGGGTTGTTGGACTCGATCCAAAAGGAGACGAGATGATGACAGCAGTAATTTGTATTATAAACGTGGATGGGAAACAAGGTTAGTTAGTTTTTACTACGTAAATGGACAAGTTTCCTTTTTTTAAACTTATCTATAGTATACTCCTGGTGAGCTGTTACTTTTCTTTACTGCTCCCACTGTCCCTTCTTTACTGTTGTTTATGTTACTGGAGTTAAAACGAGTCGATGAAACAAGGAGGATTCTTGTGAATGATTTGACGAAAAACGGAGGATTCTTGTGAATGATTTGACGAAAAACGGAGGATTCTCCTGAATGATTTGACGAAAAATGGAGGATTCTCTGGAATAATAACACAGGAGGATGTTCTCTATGATAATGATTTAAAAATTGTCGTTGAATCAAGAATTATCCTGCGATTTAGGGTATGACGTAAGGAGTTTGATTCTTCGGCGACGACTGCGGAAGAACACTATATATGATGATCAGCTAAGAACCGTTATCGGGATGGAATATAAATTCCATAAAGCACATATCTGCAGTCTTAATACATATGATTAGAATTTCCTCGGGTACAGTTTAGCTCTCATCGTTTCCAGTTTTGTACCACTACTAGAGTTGTTGATATTTTCGGAATGGATATCTCTATAGAGTCTGAATTGAGTGTCTCGTTTAACTCCCGCTCCACGTCCTCCTTTACGTCGTCTTTACTAGCAGCCTGAAGGACCACATTAAGTTCAACGTTTCCGAACAATCCGAAGTTCAAAGTATATATCAGAGTTGTGTATACTTGTAGTATAATAGTGTTACTCCGAGGCGGTAATATCGGGGTCGGGGTGAAGGAGTCTTAACAGACGGAATAAGAGTCTCTCCAGGTATATATTTGTAAGTACCAGCTACAAAACTTGGTTACTAGAGTCTTGGTGGTTATGTGGGAGTAGTAGATCACTGTTATATAGGGAGCTTATTGGAATGGAGAACACACATTGCACTGTAGTGTCAACACTGAAGCACTCTAAGGAAGGTTTCCCTTGATCCATCCCACTTGCTACACGACCTAATGCATGATGATGCATACAGAGCGGCTGGATCTTACGTTCCTCTTGAAATATTTCGTACTGGATCAGTAGTGTTGAATACTTGTTAAAATATTTGGTAGAGTAGGGAGAGAGGAGAAATATTCTCTGAAAAAGATTATACTAAACAAGGTACTCACTGGAGTATATGATCCGTATGTAATATAGAAGGATTAAGTCGAGGAAAATGGGACTGCAGGAGGATCGGGAATTTTTGCACTCCTCATACAACTACCTTTGTTGTTCCAAAGACGGCAACAAGACTCGGGCGGAACATGAATTATTTACCAAGTCTATTCATGAATGAGGATTTTTGTTACACAAAGCACACAAGAAAAGTTTTTTTGACGAGCAATTCCTTCAATTTCCTCCGTCAGCACAAACATCAAGCTGTAAATTCCTTGAGCGAGGAGATGAAGATGACTCGAGTTTTAAGAATATAATATGCTGCTCTTATTTTTATTTGTCTTTCGTCTTCCTATTATCCTCTCCTTCTCCTCCTCCTCCGAACACCCAGTTTCGTTCTGCCAGCTCTGTCTTTAATGATTCATTGTCTTGACAAGCGTCGGTTATATACTTAAATCTTATGTGTACAGTAGGGAGCTTTAGAGCTGTGGAGCAGTACAATGATTAAAAATTTAGACGTCGCTCATGCACTCTATAATCTCTTCCTTTCCTCGTATTCCGAACTGCACTAGTAATGCTTTTGGGAATTTGAACAACTTGTGTCGAATGCTAGACTGAACACCCTCATATCATCTGAAATATTATATGTCTCTTGGAACACTTATTGCTTGCAAACCATTATCGATGCAGCTACTACTATTTTGTTTGTAAGTTTTTGTCATTCGTGCCTTTCCTTCTTCTTCTTCTAATAATTTATATGTTCCGAATCTTCAAGTTTTTTTAACCCAAGTACATAAAACTACTACTAGTAGTAGTACTAGTAGTAGTAGCAGTAGTTGTTGTGGTAGCGGAGACAGATCGGGTCGCCGTCCTATTCAAAACTAGAAGGTTTCCTTTTCAGTGTTGTTGCTCTCTCTCTCGCATTCTTTTCTCTTCTCCACTGCAGCATTAAGGGGATGTTGAAAAAAGAACTTGAAATATGTGAACTAAAGTTTTTCAGCCGGAATCCATTCTTTGCGTGATATTCCGAGCGTTTTTCCTCAACCAAAACTTCGTGTGCTGGTTGTTGTAACTTGATAAAAGTGGGCTTGAGTACAACGATTAATTATTTCACAAGGTTTTTAATGCCATAATAATTTTAATTATAAGTCGGGGGATTCAGGAAATTATTGTATTTGAGTAGGCAAATGATTTGCAAAACCTGCTCTTTTCTAGTCCACTGGTTATACTTAATTCGGGAAAAACTTTTCGTACTTGAATTGTAATAGTGTATACTATATGCTATAGCTTGTGTATATATATATAGTATAAATACTAAGTTGATTTTGTTCAGTTATAGCTCCACTGAAGAATCAACACACACACAGGCATTAAGTATTCAAGTCATTAAAGTACCTTATAGGCATGTATGTGAGCGAGGAATACTAACTAAAGTATTTGGAAGAATTACCTAAATCCGTTAATACTTACAAGAGAGGCGTGTGGGGAAGCACTCTTGCCACTATACCTCAAGCATATGTGCCCGTATGTATGTACATATGGAATGTATGTACCTACAATGATACTCGTAGATTCCAGTAATTAGTTGGGATTTCGAATGTCACCAGTCACCACAAGAGTGAAGGAACACAACACCTGTTCCCTATATACATACAAAATAAATGTTGCACCAGCACGACAAAAACACAGGTCCAATGTCAAAGTACAACTGCAGTAAATTGAATGATGTTTGGCTCTCTTCAGCCAATTCCTGTCTCCTTTCCGAGGAGCTTGATGACGACAATGTTGGCTTCAATTGCTCTGGCTACGCTTCTACTGCTACTGCTACGGATGCTGTTGTTGTTGTTGTATCCAGCACACCCCGACAGTAATGGATGCTATATGTTGACACGATAGGCAATTGACAGGATGGATGGTGGATTCGGAAAAATCACGTCGGATCAAAATTGGTTTGAAATGTGACACTTGCTCTTGAGACTCAGTTGAAACGAAAGCCTTATGGCTTGTTGTCGTTGTGTGAGCAATTGACGATTGCTCTCTATATATTCTTGCTTTTACGAAATGTTGTTATACACGCTGTTGTATTATATTATGTTAGCTATTGCTTATACGATATAAAGTGAATCGTTTCACTTCAAATCTTTTTTTCTCTCAACCTATAGCTGTTCTAAATCTTTTTGCTTCAAACCTTCCAACTCCAAAGCTATCTGCTTCAAACCTTTTGCTACTTCAAACCTTGATGCTCCAAACCTTTTTACTAGTTACTCCAAGTCTGCGTCTGAATCTCATCCGACGTCCGTGTACAACTTGGCCGGAACGAGTGAGAGAGAGAGAGAGACAAAGACACGCCGAAGATTTACGCAAATGTAGAAAGAAACGGCTGTTCCGTAACGTTCAGGATGCTACAAAGGTCTACAAGAGACAAGTTGTTTGCAGTTCCTACTCCAAATTCGTACTGCGAGCCGAGGCGGGCGAGTGCGAGCGGCAGTGCCTTCAAAGCTTAAATACATAGGAGGAAGCAGGTTATACTATACTTCAACGTTCTTCGAAATAGAAACGTGCCTCCGAATCCTAATGCACAAAACTGCCAGCCACCAGTCACCCTCTCTCTCTCTCTCTTTCTCTCTTTCTCGCACACACTTCACTTCTGCCCTGTGTACATGGGAACTATACGCAAGTTGAAATTCTAGTCGAAACTCGAGCCAACATCGATGACAGAGAGTGAGAGAGCGAGAAAGAGAGCACACACATATACTATACAACACTGTTAGCATTCTAATGGCACACACGTTCCCAGCCAACAATACGACATAATCAGACTCACACATTCCAGATTTAATTTCCTCACGCATCTCATATGCTTGGCCAGCGGTCAGTTCGCGAAGGGAATAGAACGGTTAATATACTTCGAAAAATGTCAAGGATTTTTGGTGATCCCAGCATATTTCCTTTCCTTTAACAAATATTGACTGCTCCGGAATTAACTTCTGTCTCTGTCTCTGGTTCTCTGTCTATGGTTCTCTCCTATCCTCATCGACGTCAAAAAGGATCCCGCGTCATCATCAAGATGTGAAGAGCAGGAGGATGAAATGAATAATCATTGAGGATGAAAGAAAGCGAAACTTTGAGACAGCATGAGGAAAGGAGGTAAAGAGGTAGGCAGTAGGTAGGGAGGTGGGTAGGTAGGTAGATACATAAGTAGGTAAAGAGTGAAAATGCAAATCTAGGGCCTTTAATCGAATCAAACATTGGGAATCCATAAGATGATGAGGAGAAAATGTGATTTAAAAGTGCGAATAAAACAAGACAACTTTGATAAGATGAAGAGGAGAGACAAGTCCTACACGGATTAACTTCTTTATACACTTTCCTCGCATCAGTATTCCATTAGAAACTTTGGGCATGTATGTACACAACTGTAAATATAACTTATACGGCTCTTCCCCCTATATTGTCCCGTGTGAAGGCAAATAATATAACATAGTCGCTCTTAGAAGCCAGGAAATCCATTGTATAATATAAAATGGAGAACAGAAAAGTTACTTTAAATAGCATCGAGAATTCTATGGAAGGTACATATATAGATATGGAAAATACAGGATGGATCTAATAAAATGCTGGAAGGTACATAATAATCCAGAAAGTAAGGCAAGTTGTACCTATGTAGCTGAGCAGACGAAGAAATCAAACTAGGCAGGTTGTGGGTAATAAAATCAATTGAGAAAAAGGACTTTCGCATCCAGTTTTTCACACGAGCAAATAGGACTTTTATTTTCCGAGAGCTGCCTTGATGATTGCAAAGTTTATTACATTCGTCGTGCTCCAGTATTTTTCATACAACTGCATGAATATATATTCGTAATAACGTCGTCGTAATCCTACAAAGCATGAGTATGAAAATTATATAGTCCTCCCTGCTCTCTGCTACTCTTACAATACAAATGACAGAACCTAGCAATGTTGCATATATATTCCATTATAATATGAATATGTTCTAATTTAAATGTATATTACAGGGTTGTGTAGTGAATAATATAAGTAGAAATAATTTAAAAACCCGGGAGTGAGAGTAAGAGAGAGAGGGAGGGAGGGAGTGAGAAAAAATTGTGTGCTTAAAAAAGTTTTTTATGCTTAAGGATGACGATGACGAGCAGCAGGGAAATCTTTTCGACTTGTAGGTATCTAGACGTATTTATAGAAAAAAAACTTTGATAACATTACTTATGTATTTTGGATGCTTAAGTACCTATATGAAGTTATGTTGCCTGTCTGTCTACGTCTTAGTTAATCAGTTTACTTTTGCAAAGCCCGCATTCGGGGTGGAATCTGGGCGCTGGGGAATCTCCTCCATCACATTTCTGACGCTTTAAAACTTGCCATTTTCTCTGTCTATCATGTTCAATCAAATTAGTTTCCTCTCATCTCTCTCTCTTTCTTACTCCTCTTCGCAACTACATACTGCCGCCATAATTTTCAACATGTCCCAAAACTTATGTCCTTTTCTCCCCAGAGTTTTACATGTTAGATGTGCAAAAGCAAGGGTAGGAGATTTGGTGAGAATTCGCAAATTCCTGTTTTAAATTTAAAATGCATACACCCGTCTACATATGAATTATACATTACTATACACTTTATCTAATCCGCAAATATCTCATTCTTATGTCTGGCCTAATGCTGTAACATCCATAAACATAACATCATATTCACATTAAATTGTATATGCATTTATTTTTGTCTTTCTTTTATTAGGTACATATTATGTACATACACATTTATATGTACTGTAGAATATTATTAAATTGTGAGTTTCTCCATGTCATTTCCTATTGTATCTTTTTTACGCAACTATGCATATAGGGATACGCACACAATAAATTCATGTGACGCCTTAGTGTCCTCATTCGAGAAATCCTGAAGATTCTGATTCCGGCATATTTTTAAGGTCAGCAGAATTAGGAGAGATTTCCGTATGTAGAGGAAGTACATACACATGACTTCATGTATGGAAATACCAACAAGTTAGCGCTGAAAAGGGAAGGACGAGAAAAGGGATTGAAAAAAGATGCAAATGGAGAAAAATCAGCACATTTCCACCTCATGTGTCAGCTGGAAATGGGAGGATAACGAGGTAACGAGGCATTCCCGACCGATTCTTCACTATAGTCATTGCGCCCTACATACAATAAGAGCATCTCCCAACAACCCAATAATCATTCTCTTCTTGTTTACGACGACGACGACGACGACGAATGGATGGAAGTTGTACACAACAGTGTCCTGATTTCGTTGTCGACGACGACGACGACGACGAGATGAGATTCAGGCCTCCAACTCCATAGTCAACCAAGTGTCTTTTGGCCGTACATGTAGTATTCTACTGTACTTATGTATGTACATATACATTCTATTTGTGTATGTACATACATTTTATTTATGTACATATGTACAATCTGTGTGTATGTACAATCTATTTATGCATATGCACATCCATGTGATTCCATATACTCCAGATGCCTCAACGGAATCTATCAAATGTGCTCAAGTGGGAAGGATGGAAATATGCAAATGAAATGACACTTTAACCTTACGTCAGTGATGAACAGCCCGGATGCTATAATCGTATCCTAAATGGACTTCGGGATTCCTCGAAATTGAAGTACTTCAGTGGACTGAATAGCCGTCCAAGTGGAGGAGCATTAAAGTGTACTTGCTGTGAACTAAATTCTTCTAAATACCCCTAAATTTGTAATGGATATCTCTTCATGGTATACACTCTATACCTTCTCATGTGTGATATACTATATACATTCTGCGTGCATCTACATGCATACCATCAGATACATTATATGTGTTAACCTGTATAGTAACATCATACCAAACTGTAAGTATGGTCCCTACTAGAAAAATCGCAGTGAAAATAAGTATGCGCATATGTCATAACTAAAATAAAACAGTATGAATAAAGCTACACACATTATACATACGTGCTCTTTGCTTTGTTGTTAATACATACAGTAACTTTATATGCTTTTGTGGTTAACAGAGTTCCACACATTGAAGTGCAGATACTTGTATTTTGTATGTACTGAAGCCTAAAGAAAGTACATAACAACTTGCAAATTGATGTATGTAGGTATATAGATTTTTTGTTTAAAAAAGTGAAGCTTAATGACTCGAAAGTCGAACAGTGGCAGTATAGATAACTCTATGTATAATAGTTATAGAGTTGAGTATATGACTACACAAAGAGGAACTATATATGTATCTACCTCTCATTGAAGACAAGCGATGGACGCGACACTTATTTATACAGTCTGTCTCGCAATTCTAAACAATTACTGTCGTTTATTTGGAATGTACCTAACCATCATGTTGAAATTAAGGGCAACAGACGCAGGGCGGATTATGCAAATTTTTTTGCCGGGTACCCTTCCCGTATTAGTTGTTCTTATACTTCCCCGGGGCTTAAATCAATACAAAAGTATTTAAAAATAAATGAGGAACTGTCGCCAAGACACGGAAATCTAACGATCTTATTCCCCTGCAACTGCCTCATTCCCCTATATTAATACTGTACGTGTGTATACTATTAACGGCGAAGTGAGTGAGCAGTCCACAGAAAATGGATCGTATAAATTAGTAAATGATATATAATTGATTCAATTAGACCTTACTAGCCTAGTGCCTATACATATACAGTGTAGTGCTCTGTCCTCGTCCACTGCGAAGCAACCGACACATAAACACACACTCAAGCCAGAGCAGAGTTTCTCTATAAATATGACCTTTGCAATTATCGGGTAATCCAAATTACCTTTATACTCACATGTAGTTCTTATGCCTTTTGCTGTATTGTGTGTGTCTCTGTGTGGGGAAGCGTTTATCGGGACTATAGGGTTATCAGTTGCAAAAGTTCCAGAAAATTAGCTTAGCGCTTCTTGCGGCCTGAGTCTCTTGGAGATTATATCTTTGTATACAAACACTCATCGAGAACATTCATTCAACTGAAAACATGTATAAGTATAGTAGCTAGCTTTAATAAAACGACTTGCCATCAGTTCCGGCGCAAATATTATAGTGACTTCAATTTCCTCCCCAATTGTGTTTTCGCTATGGCTAAGTTTTAAAAGGGAATTAATTTTCGATTGAGCAACTATAATGCTAATTGTAAGCTTGAACTCGCCATAGTGAGATTATATCTATATGTACATATAGTATAGTCTGTATAGTGTTTGCTACTATAGTAGAAGAAAGTCAATGGAATATAGTTATGCATTCATTTGTTTATTGAACGATGTTCTCGGCTCGCTCGGCATTTAAAAATTCAGTGTAATATGGCTTTGTAGAGGAAAATGCCCAAAATTATTGGCAGCTCGCAGCTCTCAAAATATATATAGGACAAAGTAAAGTGAAAAGCTCTACTCCGGAGGCTATAAATATTGAATGTTTGTAAATTGGAAGTTGAGAGTGGTCGTAAGTCATGGTTGTTGTACTCTTAATGAACCTTGATGAAGCCTTTTCCGACGTTTAGTTTATACTTTGCAAAACGAATATTACCAATTTATTTTACTTCACCCCACCGTAACGTATAAGACAATCAATACTTTAGCTTATAAATTAATTAACGTTTTAACTTCACAAACTCAAGCGACATCTAACTTCAGTAAAAGAATTCTTATACTTCACCCGGGAGAACTAGTTTCGGTTTCTACTCCGACATACTGCCCGCTCTCTTGTGTGCAAGCAGGTTTTTGAAGGAAATCTCCGGTCGAAGCTCAAAAGATGGCGGAAAGACCCAAGGAACTAGGTCCTGTGGCGTTTTAATACAAATACGAACCCGATCGTATTCAAAACGTAATTGTAAAGCTATCACACAAGTATAATTTGTTAGTTATTGCTATATTTTTACACGTGTGTACAACTAGTCTAAACTAAAGTAGGATCTATAGTGAAGGTGTGTGATAGCAATTTAAAATAAATACAGTTAGATCAAATCAGTAATCATACGATTTACGATTTGCCCAGTTAAAATATTTCTTTCCGGTTGTTAATTATTAAGTTACTGGTATAATGTACATATATGTATGTACTTCGAATTGAAATCATGACTATAGGGACGGTTTGAGATAAGCTAAAATATGATTGCTCATACAATTCGACACTTCATTGAGATCACAATATTTGCGCTGCAATTATTTAACATCTATCAGATAATGCACACATAATGAAATTCAATATTATTATAAACTACGTACGTATTATATAAACTACGTTCAATTTGTTGACATCATTTCAAATGCCCTTAACTTAAGAAACGCTGTTGAGTAAGTTAGGGGAGGGTCGATACTGGAGATTTACTGATTATAAACTAAAATAAATTGATACTTTGACTCATTGTAATTTTATTTATTATGAAAACCATAGTTCAATGTTTTATACTAAAGTTCTATTGGTTCCTAGCGAAAAGTCCTCAAATTTTACAATGATGGGACTTTTAAAGTTGTAAGCTTTATTTACATTAATGAATCCTAAGAATTTACAAAAAAAGTCAATGAGATTGGCTATCCGTCTTACTCATTGGGTACAAAAATGGCATATGTAGTTAGTTATAAATTACCATTTTAACTTTAATTTGAAACAATAAATCAAAGTTAGAAGATTTCTTGAAGCAAAGCAGAGATTATGAGCAGTCAGTGCCTCAAGGGAAAACATCCAGTAGATTTGCTCCTGAACTGAAAAGCGATTCAATCTCACGAGAGAGTTTCACAATTTATTATCTTCGTTTTTATTTAAAACATTATCAAAAACATACAAATATCAATGCCGTCTATGTATGTATAGTAGGTTCTAACCCTAATAAATGTCGAAGGAGCTAAATACGCGGTTGAATTGTAAATAGTGATAAGTTATAATTGACAACAAATTATGGAAGAACTATCTTTGGAAAGTTTTTAGAAGAGTAGCAAATTTAAGGAAAATACTTGTACAGATACATAGGGACATGAACAAGTTCAAAAACTGGTATGTTCTAATCCTCGTACTTACTTCTAATATGTAAAAAGAGATGCTTTAACTTTTATCCGATGGTACCAATGGTAGCTTGACACGATAGCTGGACCTCACATCATTTTTCTTTAGGTTGGATGCTGATAACAGCTAAGAGGCTATTGGTTGAAGTTGGGATGCCAATCGGTACCGGTGAGGTGAACTATCAAGTACTGATGATCAATTAGATCCTTACTTTGAAATCTTATTCCCGAAATCTTAATGAGTATCTTAATGAGAAACATAGATTTTTGTAGATCTGAAATGAAACGATGAACGTTCGTAAGAGCAAAG
>JAQGAK010001222.1:0-37537 GCA_034696945.1 Lipothrix lubbocki | reverse complement strand
GAAGATTCCAAAACCGAATATGCTACTTTCTTTCTTGCGTTGTAAAACTGATACTGAAGAAGATCGTAGTTGTACTGCTCTTTCCGTTTTTGACGATTTTGTTTTGATTTTCGTTCTGGATTCGTCGTTTCCTTGTAGGTACTTTGTTTTGTTTTGTAAGTAGCTCTGCGCCTTCGTGCTTCGAAGAATTTTCGAGCTGGATGTTTCGGCCCCGGGCATACATCTTTATACTGTTTCAGTATTTTAATAATTTCCTCCGTTACATTGTCCAAGTCTTCTTGATTAGGTTCATCTAGCAGCATGGGAAGAAGTCTCGCGTTTATTTGCGACATCTGTAATTTCAGTTGCTTAATCTCATCTGTATTACTTTCATCAGGATCTGTGCTTTCATTTTGTGTTTGGTATGCATTTGCTAATCCATCGATGTAAGCTTCAGGATGAGATTTACTGATATGGACTTTCACTCCTTTTTCGCCTTTATATTTCTGATGGCAAATTGGGCATTCTGTTGGTTCCCCTGGTAGCTGGGCAGTTTTGTTTACTTTCGCCATTTTGAATTTTACATTTATCACAAAATTGGAATTTCAAAAATTAAATTTTGAAACTGTAACATTTTCTTTTGTAGTTACTTTGATTTAAACTTTGTGATATAACTTTTAATTGATGTTAACTTTCTTTAACTAATTAATTAGTTAAAACCGTGATGATATTCGTGTTCAGCGTTAAAAACTGCATGAGTATTGCAAATATAGGGACTATATGAGTGGAGGAACTAGGCTAAACGTTCGTTCTTTTAGGAGCCAAAAAATGTGCGACTTTCCACTCTCAATGCACAACTATATATCTTATTACATATACTTGTAGCACCTGTTGCTCCCTACCTCATCTGGATTTGATGAGACAAGATGACACGTTCATCATGCATATGGTAAACACGTATAGGATAAATACAGGTCTTTTGAAAAATTGTAAGCAATACCTACGCACCTTTTTTCCTCGTGCTTTTTTCATCGTAATTTTTTAACCCTTTTTCCAGCACTACTTGCTAGCTTCCTAATCGTATATACCTTTCTCCCTCCAAGGCTCAATGTAATCATCATTGAATATATTCCACATCTTGGATTACCCTACAAATTACGGCACAGATACGTACCTTACATTCCTATGTAATCAGGTTACCAGATACAAAACATGTGTTATAAGCCTTACACACTAAGAAACTAGTGCTGAACGCAGGATAAGAATTGAGATTTATTACAGAAGAAGATTTCATTCTGGAAGGAAAATAAATACCAAAGCTCTTACTTATAGGATACATTTTCTTGGGAATAAAAACTTGACACTAATAAATCAAGGAGTGTACTTAAACTACAAGTGGTCCTCTAAAAGTAAATAATGTTTTAAGGATTTGGAAAAATATTCTATTTAGATTCTTGAATCAAATCATGTTTTTCTTTGTGCTTGTTTTTGAACCGACAATTTTTGTCAGGTAAATCTCAGTTGTACATCACTATTTTTTGTGAGGATGTTTTTAAACGTACCTATATCCTTACGAAGCTACTATTTCTTGAACTTACGGATTACAATGCCTCTTTAAAGCACCAATATGTTTTATTTTGTATTTATAAAGATGTAAATTAGTTAAAATAGGTTATTTCATCTGTATTTAATAAGCATTAAGCTAATAAAGAAGCTAAAATATGTTACAAAAAACATCTTAAATGTCAGACTATCAAAGTTCAAACCTGGTCATATAATAAATGCAATCATGCTTATAAATAGTAATAAAAGATCCAGTAGAAATATACATACAACATAATGTTTTTTCAAGGAAAAGAAGAAGTTCCGTTACAAATCTTGCGTCATATATAGGAAGTAAATGTAAAAGCGTTCTGGAATATAGACCCATCTTCAGACTTATAATTAACTTGTGTGCTCTTTGCTCCAAATACTTTGAATGCGTAACGTGTTAACTACAATGCAGAAAGAGTATAAAATAAAAGCATTGTTTTTATGATGGCCGTATATACTTATATACGTTTAGTACAGCGGTACACATCTAACGCACCTTAAATATGACATAATTCTCAATGAAGAGGAAAACGTAAGTTGCTCTTCACGAAATATGTATCACTGATGGAGTGATGGGCTATTTTCCGGCCAACACAATGTAACTACGTTTCAAACCCTTTTGTACATTCATTAGCTGAAAACCTCTTGAAGAGTGTATATATGATGTGCGTGTATCATTCATATAAATGTACATATTTATGTACATTTAAGCTCTTGAGCTGATGCTGGGAAAATCTTCAGCATTGCGTGTATACTTGTTACTATATTTAAAAAATATTTTATGTATATTATATTTTATATTATATTACACACTTCATATGTATTTATTTTTACTGTTGTGTCGACGTCTAGAGGCACTTTTAAGGTAACATACATACAGATGTGTAAAGTGTCTGTACAAACAAACTACATTACCACGAAACGAAGTTAAGATAATGTGTAAAGCTTCCCACCAACTTCCATGTAATGCATTATACTATAGTTGTAGTATGGCACTTCGAACGTGTACAAACGGCGGCTTGACCTAAGGCTAGAAAAAACCGTTGTCTCAAAAGATTTTCATGTCCGAGATGAGAGTTTTATCTTGTATGTATCCACATTTATGTAGGCTATCGATCTGTGAACATTTGTTTTTAAAACTCTAATATTTCCTACACCCTTTTTGCAGCAAGCTATGATTACTTATGAAAGATTAGAATCATCCCCACTGCTGCTCCTTCTTTGATGAGTACGAAGTTGAAATGTTTTCCACCGTGTTATTATTATTATTTGGGTTGTATTGGAAGCTATATATGAACGGTCCAACCTCCTGACAAGATAATTGTAGTTTAATGTCACCAGTCTGAATGGGCTCGCTATTAAATTCCTTTAAATCATTTAGGCATGCTTTGTAACACTTGCGTACAAGAGAACATCTTGCTTTATTGACAGCATGTGCAACGTTTTCATTCATGAATAAAAATCTGCAGGTCACTTCTCTCCTGACTCATCGTGGCGTTTTCCCTTGTTTCCTTTCCCAACCGCAGTCCTCATTACTATATATCATCAGCTTAACAGCCCATGTTTAAAGCTCCTCTAGGCCTTGTCTGACAACGGCCACAAACTTTCGGACGCATGTTTGTATCCATTTCTTTGGTGTAACTATAGGGTTTAGAATAGCTTCCCGATGTATTGTTTTGCATGTGTAGGAACTACAAACAAAAAATAAATACTTTAACGAAGCGGTTTATTTTATCATTTTATTGATCATATATCTCACTATGGTTGCACTGCTGCACATTGTTACATCATTGCAAATTCTACCTCTCAAGCTCTTTGAGATATGGAGCAGTACACTTAATTATACAAAACAATGAACAACACTCATCGTGGTGATTTACCTATTACCACTAAAACTGGTTTGAGGTTCATAGGTGTTAAGTCCATAATTTGTGCTTGGGCTCTTTCAGGGAATTATACAGTCGAGATACCCAAAATTATCTAGCGTCAGTCAAACGACTCACATATAGCTGCAGAGTTATTTTAAATAGACAGAGCAAAATTGTAGCTGGTCAGTGGACCGAGGAGAAAAGTGCGGTGAATGAGGCTTGCCATTGACCATGGAGAATATTATGCACGCGGTAATTATTTATAGGCGACTGAGTTTCTCAGAATGCTCTTTCATATCTGAATTAATTGATCAC
Source organism: Lipothrix lubbocki (assembly GCA_034696945.1). Taxonomy (NCBI): domain Eukaryota; kingdom Metazoa; phylum Arthropoda; class Collembola; order Symphypleona; family Sminthuridae; genus Lipothrix; species Lipothrix lubbocki. The sequence continues at coordinate 33,782 of JAQGAK010001222.1, read as the reverse complement.
GAATACATGTACATACTACAACTATATTCTTCCTTTGTGGCCATTTATGTACATCAACAACATTAAGATACGTATATATCTATACTATAGTATATATGCAGCTGTTCATGATGTAACAAGTTTTCAATTTTTATATCACAATTATTATTTTTTATAGAAGCATTAATTTTTAACTATTTTTTTCGCTCTTTAAAAGATGAAGTGGTGCATGCGTTATTACCCTATGCGGTGTTCTCAAAATCGGAAAGGGTAACGAAATTAACTTTACCTAGACTCAAAACAGGTTAGAAAACATTTACAGAGCAATATGGTTGGGCACCAATTAGATATGAACCATGATTTTATTTAACTATTGGTTCATATTTTAAGGTAAATATAATGTTTGCCCTGCAAAATTTAACGATTTTGTTCCAAAAATGGTACAATATTCATTCCAAATTGATCCTTGGTTACATTATATGCTGGTCTATTAAAGCCAACGAAGATTTAAAGCAAATGATTCAACCACTTACAAATAAACATTTTTTGCATACATTGAAAATATATGTAGAAAATAGAACAGTAACCATATGTCGCTTTTGTAGGAAAATGTAGGAGAACGTTTGAGTTTTGAATTCATACAATTTTTCATCGTGAAAAGCTGAAAGAATTCTAATAAAAGAGCATTACTACAAACCTTGTATCCCACGGCATCACTTACCGCTTTACATTATTGGGTATTTTCTTTTGAAATAGAGTGCACCTTCTCTACAGGAATAAAGTTGTTACTCAAGTAACAATGTTTAGTGCATGAAGTTTAAACTAGTGGGAAATTTAGGAGGGTTTTTACATGGCTGTTATTTCCTACAGAATATATGTTTTTATAGCTTCAACTTCTTCAAAGTTGGTAAAATTATTGTAACATGCTTATACATTGCGGCTACCAATAAACATCCCGTATCTTATTCATGTTTGTGTTTTGGCAGTACATGGTGTACAATAGATGAAAAAGAAGACTCAAAATGCTTTTCACCACAAGCGTACATGTGAAAGACAAATTATACACGCTACGTACATACAATTGATAATCCCACTTATAGAATCTCCTTTGTATATATGTAACAACGTGGAAGATGCGAGTGTGTTGCTGTTTTATTAGTTTTTACCTTACTTTTGCTTTGTATAAATACGTGATGGATTAGGAAATGAACTTGTTTATACATTATTATTACATGTATACATTTACATATATTATGTATAGCAAAGTTTTACATTAACGGCATTTCTTTTCCTTTATGTGCTTTCAATGGGGAATCTACAGATTTAAAATTGACAACGTGAACAATCATCATACACAATATGTACTCATACAGTATATTTGAATCATGACTGTATGATTTCAGTTGGTGAAATCATTAACCGTGTAATCGAACATAATTGACTGATCAGTCCGATCGATGTTTTCATGAAGATGTTTATGCCATATGGTACTATATATATACTTTCTAGGTCAAGATCTGAAAATCAAAGTAAAATAAACCGTAAATTTAGGAGACGTTTCAGGCAATATTGAAAGCATTTCCAGCATTGTTATCTACATACTTTTATGTATACACCCTCCACTGTACATGTACTTTTGATTTACTACATGTATACTATAGTTACAATGATATCACATCTGAATAGAATTCCCACCTGCTGTTTTTTCCATGCTACAAAATTAAAATCTACACATAATAATGACTGGCACAAGGCTTGGGAACCATACCCGTATTTATGTCCGTACATAAGTGGATTCTTTGAGCACACAATTGTATACTCCCGTAATACAGCGCCTGATTAATTTCCAACACTAAAAACAACGGCGTTCAAAGGTTTAAGCCCAATTGAAACACCTTGCATGGCATGCATGGTCTAATTAGCTTTAAATTCATGGCATGCTTTCTCGGCACACCGGCCAAGGGATTGTATATAAGATTGTAACTCAGAGCGTCTGATACTTTAGTACTCGTGCTGTGTACGTTTAGGGGAAATTTATTCGAGAATTTGAAGGATAGTAAATAATAGCAAGAATACCGAAGACAATTAATTTTATGGCACTCACTTGCTTATGAATTGAGATCGAGATTCTGCACTGAAGGTGCATAAAAATGTGCCATGTAAAAATCATTTATTAACTACTTGTTCATACATGAGAGCCAATTTACAAATTACCTGAATTTGCTCCCAGAAATTTACTTTGGGAATACTGGGCTTGAACCTATCCACGTAGTGTAGTAGTGACCACTTTTTATTAAAATTCGAGGCATGTAATGTGTAGTGCTTAGTCATCAGCAAGGTATGGCGTATCCTGGTCAAACCTGTAAGAGTACAGAACAGTTTTACCCCGACATCATCTATAATGTGAAGACCTCCCACAAAAGAGCACATCACGATTGTGAATATCAATTGTTCCTTTTCGCTATATCCACCGTCTTCCCGTGACAATATGAGTTATAATAGAATGACAGGGGACACCTCAAAACGTATTGTTTTAGCGATTTTTTACCCCGAGTTTTTCAATGTCTTCATTCTGATGTTCATAGACAAAAGATTTCATTTTGTCGCCTCACATTACGGTCCTACAGGCATTTCTCTCATGTTGTATGTATAACTGCATCATCTGGAACGCGTAAGCTCAACGTAACAATAAGCACTTTCGACTGTCAAGCGTTGACAGCAACGTTCGTCAAGATGCAACTAAATTTTTATAATTTCTTTGTTCTTCGTCCTAACGTGTAGAGATGTGCCTTGTATGCGAAGGTGTATATTGTCGTAGATGTGTTCTCGACTATGTTTGGAATTGCACATACATGAGATTGGTGTCTTGTCTAACACTAAATTACAGCTTATGTAGAAAGATTATTTTAAAATTACATGATTAAGATGGAGCGGGATCCGAATCTGAATAATGGAAGATAAGCACGCTACATACCAGGCAGACCCACTCCTGTGACTCCTGCCACGACAGACTCGGATACTTAAATATAGGTAATAATGAGATGTAGCGACGATGCCCCTCTGATGAGATTTTTATGAATATTAAAGACCGTGCTGGCATGATAAGTACAGAATGCTCGTTAATTTTATCTAGTTGAAAATGTAGGTTAGTGCAGGACTGAATGAAAAGACGTAATATTACTAATATTAATATATTAACATGATATAGGATGGAACAAGGTGTGCTCTATAAAAAACATTACCTATGTTCGCAGCACTGTAGAAACCCAAAAGATGCATATATGGGTATGCACAGTCACCTAATTTGAGTAACACTAAATACCGGTGAATGAGGGACAGAAAATGTGCATGCATACACGGATGAGAATAAGAGTATAAAAATAACTGACAACTGAGATGATACTTGTTATTCTTGTAGAATTATTAACGCAGACGTAGCATAGAAGCCGTGTCAAATGGAAGAATCAAAGGCATGAAGAACACATGATGACGAGCAGTGACTTCTAGGCTGATGAATGAGCCAGTACATACATAAATACATTGTTCTTAACTTTTTTGTTTCATGTATTTACTCTTTCGCTTGCTTTTTTAGCACAGGACGAACATGCACTGTTCATTATATTTCAGGGAGGTTTTCCGTGTAGTCTACAAATATAGTTATTTGAAACAATTTTGAAATCAGAGGAGAACCATACCTTGCAGAAATTGCAGATGCCATACACGCATCTTGGTATTTCACACAGTCGTCAAACCGTAGAAAACAACTGCAAAACAACTAACATATATCTGTATATGTAGGGAAGGCAGTGTCACAAAATTTTCTCAAGACAATCTTGTTGTTTAGCAAAACAGTACACAAAGTTACATAGAAATCCTGTCAGCCATTTGTACATACATGTGCACTAGTCTCCAATTTGCGGTTATTTCTTGGGGATATGACACGTAATTTTTCTCGAAGGGTCACACATTCTTCACGCATGAAATCTCATGGTTAGGAAGCACTTGCAGTTGCAGTGGCATCTTCTTGATAATCGAATTAAGACCAAAATTCTGGTAAAACTCACATGTACGTACACAACTACTTAATATTCACTGTACCACTCAATCATTAAAAATTTACTTCTGAAATAAAATGCCTTCAGGGAACATAGTTTGGATTGAAATATAGTACCTAAATTAGTTTCAAAATACTCCTACATGAATACATTATATTTTACTCTGAATGTTTGTAAACCCATGACAATTTGATGTGATGAAAAATACATTCTTCTGGGATACTGATAATATTTACACGGTCAGTATTTTATTGCAATATTAACATCTCATACAGAATAATCGTATAGAGAATTACACGTTCAATACCAAGTTATGTGTTTAGATAATTACAATATGCGCTATTACGATTCATCTTAAACGCGTACATACTGAAAAATGTACTCATTATTTGTTTAATGCGCATACATATATCACTTTAAAATAAACGTATGTTCTCCTGAATTGTCGTACCTAATACAATACATTTTTAAGAGAAACCATCTAAACTAAATTATTAATTAATTAAAAAAGACTTAAAAGTTCAACTGAATCTACCAAGTTTGTAAACGAAAAACTAGCCCCTGACACATAAACGTTAGACAGGTCTTTGATAAGGAAAATATAGTATAATAACGATAACCTATTTATTTTCTTAATAACCTTAATTTTGGTCCATAGGCATGTAGTAACAAGAAATAAAATACTTACGGTTTGGTTTAATCGACAAATGAAACATAAATGACAAGAATTTCATAGATTTTAAAGCTCAAAGGGTATTTACCAGAAAGATTAATACTCTATAACAGTACAAACATGATATTCATCAAATAAAATATTTGTATTTAACACAAAATTAAATTATTCCTTCCTGCCTATGCCCCCTACCAATTCTTGTATAATAATTATAAAACATTCAATACAATACGCTTACTAATATTATTTAAAACGATATATCCAAACAAACTTTATCGAAAGAATTTTGAGAAACTACAGACAATATTGAACGAAATGACCAACAACCGGGACGTTTTGGAAATTAGCTGACGGTCCACTGTAAAAAAAATTAAACAGTTGTTACAATACCTTCAAAGCCCAGCTAGCATATTATTGCTTTTATAATTGAGTATGTTCCGAATAATAAAACAAAAAAATATAGTTGAAAATATTTACCTGCAGAGCATTTTGGTCACCTCCTTGACCCCGTCTCGCCATTTCTTCTTCCATTTGATCTCTCTGCTCGGATCGCTGCTTAGATCGACGGACTTTATCCAAATCTTTCACTCCTCGGTGTTCCTCCTGAGCTCTACGTTTTTCAGCTGCCTCTGCCAATTGCCTTCGTCTTTCCTCCTAAAACAGTATATTTACATTAAAGTTACTAAAGGTGATTAGTAATTCATCTTAAATTGTCAATTTCTTGTTGAATTTTTTAACTCACTGGATCAGGAGTATGTCCTTTCGCATTCCCATGTGTTCCTTGAATTGTCTCATAATTATCACCATCCTTGTCTCCACAAAGGTCTCGGCAGCAACTCGCCAGAGCACCCATCTTGTAATTATTTAATAATAAATAAATTCCCGTCCGTTTAAAATTTCAGGTGTACCTAAAACATACAAACAAAAAATATTAAATTTAATTCTCATGGTTTCTTAAATAACATTGAAGTATGAATACCAAAGAAGTTTACTCTAATTTTCCGGAAATTAGATTAGTGAGCACATATGTGACAAATGACAAACAATTTCAATAAATATATTGTATAATAAAAATAAATAATTAATTAATTGAAATAATTATAGTTTACAAAATATGTTACTGTTATGTAATAATTATTTAATCTCAAGAATTGAACACACCTTCACATTCAACGCAGACAATAACAATTTATTATACGTGCGTACATCAATTTCAATCAATAATTTAAGCAATGACAGTCGTAGTTCTTGATATCAACAAATTATTAATTACTTCAACGAAGATTAAATTTTGAAGTCTAACTTCTAAACGTGCGGTAAATGATATTCTGCGGATTTACGTAGTTAATTTCTCAAGAGTTTAATGCACAAAACATCAACAGACAGACCAGACGTAAACAGAGCCAAGTTCAAATTTATTTGACGCGCCACAAATTAAGCAATGAAATGATGATTCTATGGTAAGTTTACGTGGTTTTGTTTTCCTCTTCTGCCGTTTCCAATGCTGTCAGTAGTGTCAGTACATTACGATATGACGAGGCGAAGTATTTTATTTTAATTTGTTTTGTTACAAGTTCATACTTGAATGAAATTACATAAATAAGATTTTATTTTGTAGACCAGAAAAGAATTATTAAAGTATATCATCGTAGATAATAATTAATTTCCAGAATCTGAAATAATACCGAAATATCGGGCTGCACATCGGAACTTGCATCTGAGTTTGCATTGAAAATACATTTTTCAACAATGCATCGGAATTTGCTTGGAAATTATATTTTTCAGATTTTTAATGCATCGGCGGAGTTTGCATCGGATATGCATTTTTCAGAATTTTAATACATCAGAGTTTGCATCGGATTTCGCATCGAATGAAAAATTTTCAGAATTTTAAAGCATTGGAGTTTGCATCGGATTTACACTTTTTAGAATTTTAAAGCATTGGAGTTTGCATCGGATTTACACTTTTTAGAATTTTAAAGCATTGGAGTTTGCATTGAATGAAAAAATTTCAGAATTTTAAAGCATCAAAGCAGTTTTAAGCAGTTTTTTAATTACTATAAATCTACGTGTAAACCTTGTCTTATAACATGGACAAAATTATCATGTAAACGAACGCCGTGGGAAAGTTGAAAAATCAAAATAATTTGTTCAAGGATCAAAAACAGATAATCAAGAATAAACTATAATCTACTCTAAAGCTAAATTAATGATGAGAAAATGCCTTCACAATTATTTTGGGTTTCACAAGTGATGTTGTTCCCTTCTGTAGCTTCTCCTGCTGATTAAAAATTTGATAGAAGAATCCGTTGGCATTGACTGGGAAGCTCTGTAAAATCAATATGTAAGGGCTGGACTGAAATTCCTTGATATCTTCCTCCAGCGTCACGGGCAACTCTTCGGTAGTGTTTTCATTTAGGGAAATTTCATCGGCATTGTCATCTTTGCTAGCCCGAAACTGCTCCATGACTTTTTCGTAATCAACAGTGGATGCAATGTCATACCGCGGGATCTCACAATGATGATACAGTCGACAGTATTCATAAACGACATGAACAGCATGTCGAGATTCATAGACAACACTTCGAAGTGCCATCAAAAAGTATTCCGAAAGCTCTAAATCATCTTCAAGAATCTTCCCCATTTCCACCATTGCCAGTCGATTGTCGTCACCGACTTTTATTTTTTTACCCTCGAGCTTCGACAATGTTTTCAGGGAACGACGAAGGAACAGAATGGCTTCGGAGTAGGACGAGGATTTTTCCGGGTTGTCATTATCTTGATATTGATTTATGTATTTTTGGAGAAAGTGAATATTTATATGAACATCTTTTAGAATATCTTTAGTGTAATGACATATATTCAGGATCTCTTCAGCTTGTTCCTCAACTGTAGCTAAATCAAATTTGATCCAATTAACTGGAGTTTTTATGTCGTCCGGTTTTTTATAAAGTTTTAGGTCTTCGAAAGTACTGGTAATAACGACGGGATTTTCAGGAGTAAGGGAAGGATGACAGAATTTATTATAAAGCTTTAGTTGGTGAAGGTTTTTCTTTCGGATATCCTTGTAGCGAGATCGTTTATTAGAGAGTTGATTGCGATTTGGGTCACTATCGTTACTAATTTTGTATTTATTTTCAGCGTCTTTCGGTATAATGTACTTGTCAATGGCGGACTCCGTTTGTTTGCGAACCTTAATGAACGATTCGACGAGGTAGGTGATCCCAATCCAATTTTTCTCCGCTAAATTTACAATTTCTGTGAGACAAACATTGAATTTAGTTTCGAAGTTCTCGGATGCTTGTAGGGTGCTGTGGAAGCTTAGGGCTATAAGCCACATGAAGGAGCCTATACAAAAATTTGTATGATTTTGTTATTAATATCATTTATTAAATGTTATTGTTAGATTCCAGTCAAACTAAAGTTTTATAGAATTCACCGATAACTGATCTTTCTTCAACTAATTTAACTTGTTTTTCAGGGAGTGCATCTTCCAAGTAAAATTGAAGCCTCTGGAGAGAATCTTCTGAAAACGTATCCATCAGTTTTAAGTAACGAATTGCACGAGTGCAAATCTGAAAAGTGTTTGCTAGCTCCCAAATCAGCAAGTCATTGGGGTCATTTGGGTTGTTATTGGTAGTGTTGCTCGTAAGCTTCAAAAATAATATTTTAATTTAATAAAAACCAACTTTTTGAATTCGAATTCTTTACAAACAATTTTGTAACTGAGTGAGTATCAAGTGAGAATATATTTGTTTTACATTGAGTCGTTCATAATTTTCTTCGATGAATTTTAATGTGTGAACGGTTCGTTTAATCCTCGGCCTTATCATGTAATAATAATGAATAAGAATAATTTTATTATTGAAAATAAAAATGTAACTGTAATTTAGTTTGGTTTTTTGTCTAATAACTTACGGCCTGATAACGTAATTAAATTTCAGTGGCTCAATTTTGGATTTCCCCAAACAAAAACAGCCACACCGACGGTGCCTTTTGTGAGCCTCTGATTCGATTCTGGTAAATGTTAACATTTGTAACACGTAAGGACAAGGACATTATTATGTTTTCGGTTCTTTGACCTTTATTAACTTATGTAATTTTAGAGTTTAATGTCATCATAGCGCTGCAATTACGTGGATTGTGAGACGATAGAATCTTCGTAGATCACCCGAACCGGTTTATCAGCATCAAGGGGATCTAAAAGGGCACCACCGGAAAATGAGGAACGGCGAGTTTTTTCTGCTTTGGCAATTTCTTCTTCGATTTTCTTGTCATCCATATATGCCTGGTTTTGTATTAAAAACGAGCTAAGATTTATCAAATCTGTTAACCCTTAGTGTGGATTGGACACTGAAAATCGAATGTAAAAGCTTATATTACAAAAGTAATAATATTTATGTAGCTGTAAGTATAAATAGCTAGAGAACAGAGAAAGAAAAATTTCACTGAAGAACCCCTGGCCCTTGACTGACATTGTATTTGTAACCTTCCGATTTCCGAACTTCCGACGTTACGGTTACGTCAACACGACAACAGATACGACCACGTAATTCACTCATATAATTAAACTCAATTTGATAAAATTTTCGTATACAGACAAACTTATGAGAATGAATATGTCTGAAAACAGAAATCACTGTTTTCATTATATTTTCTTGGCGATACAAAAGTACTCTTCGTGAATGCTTCGAAAAATGTCGTCATGGTTCCTCTGGCGCCCATAATTAAATATGGCGTCTGCAATATTATACTACAGGGAGGAGCCACTATCATCATCCATCAAATATGAGTCAAATAAACCGTACCATTTCGCGATCGTCATTTCAATGCTAAAGAGATAGCGAAACTTTATTTCAGTGATACCACTAACTTGTCAATATTATATGATTCCTGAAGATAAGGGGTTCAATAAGAAAATATTATTTCCATAATTTGATAGCTTTTGAACGAAATAAATAAATGGTGTATACTTGCGAAGCTTGTGTCTAAACTGCAATTTAATTTAGTAGGTGTCGCTTCACGTGAATGTGCTCGATATGGATGGGAGAGGCTTGTATATACAAAACCCAAAGTTATTATTAATTACTATTAGTTAGTATTTATCTGGTTCTGATAATTTTAAAGATTGGTTTATAACTAAATTACGAACATATATACACACAACAATGTTTGGGTTCAACAGGAAGTCTGATTGGGAGTTCAAACGTTATATTTACACATTGCAGTATACTTATAATTATCAGTATAAACGTGCTTTCATATAATTGTCATTCTTACAAAGCTGTATTTATTAGGCTCTCTTATCTTCAACACTATACGGCCTCAACTATTGTTTTTATCAGAGAAAAAGATTTTGAAGACATTGGGATAACATATAAGTAAGTGTTGATTGGCTGAGTTAATTATAAGGTCATGAGCATTTTTCTTGGTCAGAGTCAGATCCGTTATCTAATTCTACTTTGTTTTGTTAGCACAAATGAAGCTTTTATTTTAAAGACAAACTTTCGGGTAGTACAGCGCAGTGCCCACTGCCCACAGTCATGCTGTCTGGAGTTTTGTTGTTGAATTATTTTTATATTGGAAATACCAAATACCTGCTAAAGCAATCCAATGAACTTTGTTTTGAAATTAAAAGTATTAACTATTATATACTATGAGTAATTTCCTATTTTTAGGTCAAGTGAGATCACCATGTAGGAACTGTGCCAGCAGGCATATTTTCTCTATATATGTCATATGATCGGGAGTACCAGGTTAATTAATCATACTGGTAAGCATAATATATAATATGTATTTTGTCGATAGTATAAAGTAAATTGCATAAAACATAAGTATACACATATCTAATAACATTTTTAATACCGTCAATACCTGGGATTTTTATGGCAAGTGGAGTATCTACGTAAGTTACATCCATAATACAAGATTTGTACAAAGGTAGAGTTAAAATAAATTTGGCGAGAAACAAATAAATACTAACTAATAAGTACATACTACAGTAATATTATTTGGCAAATGACTTTTTGCTTAGCGTGTTTGATCACTCATCATTTTCCAGGACAGGAAGATCCACTTGGGAAAAGATTATGGCTCGGAAGGTTGTACCAGTGTAGGAAATTACGTTGGTAATATAAAGTATACATATAAGTAATTTATACATACTCATGCATTTAAGTGAATTAGACTAAAACGCATCTTTCACCAGCTTAATAGGCGCAAAGCGCACTAATGGATGTTACATTTTCTATACAGTGCATGAACAAGTTAGTTGATTGCGTGTCAATGACTTTATTGACTTTTAGAATATTCATTTGTCAAAACTAACATGCAAAAAGTGAAGTGTCAAAGAGGCAGGATACTGAATCCATATATTTCATGATGTTATACTAACGATATAATATAATGACAGCGCTCAAGTAAGTGTTTGCACATACGCTTTACTCTATTTACCTTTGAATGCTTTATGTCTTTATGCATCCTTGATCGTATACATACTAAATTTCCTTCTTCGTAAAATGTAAAATAAAAATACAGCGTTCGCAGTTGTATAAGCGTAAATATTTGACATAGGCTTTACCATAGGATCGAAAAAGGTCCAGAACAGTGAACAGCGTAAAAACCAAACCAAATTATGTTATATCTACACATGCAAAGTCAAACTTAATCAAGTTAAACCATATTATTTAGTACAAATACTACAAATGCGATTGGACACTGTCTGTAAACAATGTGTGCTTCAAAATAACTTAAGCCTGAAAAGAAGAGTAACAATTTTTTGCTTTAATTGAGGATATGAGTGACAGCTGAGAACTTGAAAGTTTGTTATTTCCAGCATTCCGGCTAATACAATTAAAATTAGAATATACTTAGAAGTAAGTTGTATTAGTGATCAGAATAGAAACAAGAAACAACTGTAGGTATCTGTACTTACACATGTATCTGTACTATGTGTCTAATACATATACCTATGTATGAGAGCACAACCTCAGGGCATGTTGAGACTTACTCAGTATGGGAAGGTAAACAAGATGACTAACCCGAAGATAAACTCATCGGTTTATGGACCGCGTAAAGTTCACAATTCACAATGTAAACTTAACAAGATATATTTAAAAAAGTTAAAGAAATTTCGAATGAGATGAGTAATTTTCCGAATATGTTATCACAGATTCCATAAATGTTTACTCTCTTATTGGTAGAGAGCAAACAGACAGATCCAGACAGAACTCCTATTCTCACTCCTCTGTCTCTTCCTGAGAGTATGTGTTAAATAATAGGCTCACCGACTACAAAGCTCCTTTCCTTCACAATATATCACAAATTGTAATGCCACTTTTATTTTTGACAAGACTGAAGGAAACTTCTTCTATAGTGAACTTTAAACAATATTACTAATAATTCAACTGGTTTTTCCAGTAGAAATATCTCTTATTTATATTACAAGGTGTATTATACCTTGTCTGGAGTAAATAAAAAACATTTATTTCCCAATATATACTTACGATTAGTACTATACTTATTACTTACAATTAGTACTTTATTTTTATTATGATTCCCCTACTGCTACAACTAATACAAATTTGTAATAACCATCAACGTCAGTAGTAGCAACCGATATTATTTTAAATCAGTCGAAATACAAGCAGACTTGTCGTTCGTCATATAAGCTCTCATTGACGAAGAATACATTTTTTTTATTGGGAATGAGATACAATTTTTATTTTCCATGGGAAAGATTTAGAGATACGTTAATCTATTGGAAAGATTTGGAATACAAAGCTCCTTCGGAAAGATTTGGACTATAAATTCATGTGGAAAGATTTGGAATACACGATTTCCCCTGCAAACACATCTTTAAATTCTTTGAAGCTCACACATCTTTCCTGAATCTAAACTGCAAAAGTGTGAATCTAAATAAATTAAAAACAAGTGAATTTTATTAAAAGAAGTGATACACCAGGGAGTGTGCAATACTTTGGCCTTGTGACAACTTTGTCAGCTCATCAGCTCACCCATTTAACCCAGCTTGCGCCTCATATACTTGTAGATATTCATACATATAAAGCGCATTTAGATTGGAAGGTTGTTAAAAATAATCGTGCGGTGAGGAAATTATCAGACTATATATATACCTATTTAGTTTTAACTTTATTCCCTCAAATCCTCACATGCTTTTCTCATCAGTAAAGTAATATTACATACGTTAACATTTAATTTTGCATTAAAATCACATCTGTGTTTTAGTTATAGGACAGGTAAAATATGCCAGTGATATATAGCAATAATTCAGATAATGAGTTTATACCAATTGACATTATAAGAAAGTTGAAGTTCTTCGTGAATACTGTAATAATAATAATTATATTTATATTGTGAAAGATGATGAACAAATTTATGTTCTAATACTTATAAAAGATTATGAAAAATTCGACAATAGAACCACCTCAAAATAATAGTCAAAGTAAGTAACAAAAATATGTCAGAATTTCATTATTACGAAAATAAAAAAATAATCCCAAAATTAATTAAACAACAAAATTCTAGAATTATTAATAAAGAAATTCCAGAATTAATCACTATAATTCTAAAATTAAAAACAGCATAATATTCTAGAATTGATAAAAAAATAGAAAATAAACAAATAATTCCAAAATTATGGACAAGAAAATATTATAGAATTATTACCAAAATAAATAAAATAATTTAAAAATAAACGCTAAAATAAATATAATAATTTAAAAATAGACATCCATTAAAAATAGACATTAAAATCAATAAAATGATTTTAAAATAAACACAAATAAATAAAATAATTCAAAAATAGACATTAAAATCGATAAAATGATTTAAAAATAAACACAAATAAATAAAATAATTCTAAAATAGACATTAAAATCAATAAAATGATTTCAAAATAAACACAAATAAATAAAACCATTTTAAAATACCTGAATAAAATAATTCCAAAATTAATAACAATATAATATTCTAGAATTTATAACAAAATGAATAAAACAACCTCAGAATCAATAAAATAATAAATAAAATAATCCCAGAATAAATAAAATAATAAATAAAATAATCCCAGAATTAATAAAATAATAAATGAAATAATTTCTCAATCAATGGCAAAATAAATCAAATAATAAATTGTAAAATATTTATTTTATATAGGAACAAGATTTATACAAAAACATTAAGGCAACCAAATGTTTTTAAATTTAACAAAATAATGCTTAAAATTACGACTTGAAGAACATATAGGAGGAAGATAATCATAAATAAACTAAAAATAAATGCAGACAGCTCCCGTAAACAAAGATCTGTGGCCTCCATTTATGCACAACGTTGTGCAGTGAAGAATACGGACAGACATACGGACATGTGAATGTTCTTGAACTGCTTGGCCCGAACGCGCGCTATTTCAAATTTTGAGTATCTACGCCATATTCATAGAGAGAGGAAATATAGCTAGTTGTAGATATTGTAGACGGGCGACAAAGCTATAGAATTCACAATCATTATTATTGCACTAAACAACTTATTATAATTTAAATTACAGAGAATAACATCATCCATAGATAATAAGAGACGACTCTTCCAGTTTATTTGACTAAATTGTTCATTTAAGAGTAGGAGACGCTGTTTAACTTCCCGTATAATTTTTTTAAACACCGTTTACCCTTCGCTCGACAATATATTTTGATTCGTTCATACATAATGTGAGGAATATTAAATTATTAATTATACAGGGTGTGTTGTTTGATGTTATTCAAGTGATACCAGATCAGTCGTTATTAAATTTTGTTTTTAAATTCAGACTCAAGAGTTGATTTAACTGAATTATCCATAATTATGAATTTTTTCATTATAATGCAGTTCCCCAGGCCATGCATGAATTAAGCTTTGCCTGGAAGATTCATGAGCTAAAAGGTGAGAATAAAAGGGATTTTTGTTCATTATTATACTTTATTTTAGTTTATTGTAATATAATTTGTTAATCTTTAGTATTAATATTTTAATGTATTTTATATAGAATAGTTTGATTAAGCTGAATTGTTTATAATAGAATATGATCTGCTATACGAGTCTGAAGTTGAAGATTCTTGTTTTTGTTGATGATTGTTTGTTTGCTAATTTGTTATTATGTGCTCTCCTTATTATGCATTTTTACGGTGCATCTGCAGGTTGATCATGCAATAATAAATTGCAGTTTGTGATACTTTCCAACTTTCATGATATATGTTCCGATCATTTTGTGCATATTGAGTATAGTTGTCTGTAGTACAATGTTGTGTAGAATGTAGATATCTTTTTCATTATTTTTGTAACTTATACCATCTGAGATTGTAACTATCGACACACAGTTAAACTATCGAGCCCGATCATATAATAATAATAATAATCTGAGATTGTTCATGTGTGGGAGGTTTGTAGTTATATTGTATTAATATACAGTTTTTTTTATTGTATTCATAGTATTTAATATACTGAATGTATACATCTGAGGATCTATTGGGTAGATCTGTAGATGCATCCTTAACTCTGTATTATTTTGTAAATATTATTGTTGTTTCAGTAACATACATTTTATTAAGAGTCTGGTGGAACGGAATGAAAAATCGCTTGGTGATGCAGTTAATATGCAACAGAACTGAAATGGTGATTAATTGTGGTTGAGTCTTCCTTCTACTTTAATTGCAATGTTTCCTGTTGTGCGTTGTTAAAGTATTTCGCAAGTGAAGGAATAATGGAGTAAGCACAAAACCTCGTTTTTATTCAGGAGGGTAATGATTAAGTATTATGGAGACATTGAGAACCAATGCAGTTTTAGGATCTTATAGCTGAATAATTGAGGTACGGTCAGGCATTATTTTCTATCCTAGGAATTGTACCACCTATGTACGTACGCAAATAATTGTTGGTTCTGGGGTATAAAGGACTATGGTGATTCATCCGTTTTTTGTGTGTTTTTAAATCAGGTGGACGTAAAAGTAGCTTGAAATCAGATGGAAAGACATGATTAAAACTTGACTGCTTGCTACGTTCAAAGTGTTTGGAACAAGACTTAAAACACCAAAGATGTCTCGAGTTTTGGTCATCGCCCTTTGTGTTTTTGTTACTACCCCCGCGGTTTTAGCTACAATTTATGTAATTTCCGATGCAAGCAATCAGACGGTGGCTGTTATGAAGGACCAGCCTGCAAAATTCATACCAGATCAGGACTCTTTTACGGATTTTCAAGTAAGTTGTTATAAGTGTATTGTTATAAGTTTCAATTTCGTTATACACAAGTGTAATGTTTTGAGAAACATGGAAAATTATATTAATATTTTGATATTGTTTTAGGGATATGTCGTCTATGCTGACCCTCCAACAGCTTGCTCGCCTGTAAGTAAATTTTTAGAGTTTAAATCATGGATATCGTGGATGTGCGTAATTACATGTAAAAACATTTTTGCTCGCAGGTTAAACCTCCGCCCTCAATACCATCTCCAATTCCTGTACGGTGGATATTGCTTGCCCGTAGGTACGAGTGTGATTTTCAGACGAAAATTGAAAATGCTCAGAATGCCAGTTATTACGGTATTATAGTCCACAATGTCGGACTTAATTCTACTGAAGCTATGTGGGTAAAAGATCCTTCAGATTTGAATATTTTTGCAATCTTTATCGGAGAATACGATGGAAAGTTACTGAGAGAAAATTTTACATGGGAAAAAGGGTAAGTCCACCTGCAACATTTTCTGGACCGATCGCTTGATTGAATTCAAGGTCGAACACAAGATCTACACATTAAAATATCTGTGTCTCTAATGTGTCACAATGTTATTTTACAGATATTCTGTGAGGATACAGGATGATTTTTCCTTTAATGGATATCTTCTTCCTTTCGCAATTGTGGTGGTAGTATGTTTCGTCGTCATGCTTCTTTTTATGGTAAGATTGGTAAGGACCCAATAAGAATAAAACAAGTACTTTAGGTTCGCGGTCATTACGCTAATAGCAGACTCTATTAATAGCAGATATTTTTGAAGGAATGTTATAACCAAGGTCGAAGTTAGTGATATTATGTTGTGTCGCTGATTTGCTGTCGTTTTGAGGGAATCATTTTCTTGCGACACGTAGAATTTACCTAGTTTAGGACATTCAATTTCTGTAAAAGTGGTTGATTGAAGTCAGAATATCCTTAAAAAGCCTGCTTTCGATAATAGCAAAGGTTTGGCCTTAAATAGAGCTAGGAAACCCGATGATGCTTTTTTGAGAACTCGTATTATGAACGTCATTGAATAGTTGAGCACGTAGGATTTTGTTGACCATCTGGTTCAATAATCTTTTTGTACGTTAACATTGCGGTTTTTTGTATTAATGAAATTTTTTTAAAATTTTTAGTTATGGCAACAAGTAATTCGTTGGGTAAGGGAACGACGCCGAAATCGAAAGCGACGATTACCTGCCTCAGCACTCAAGAAACTGCCTACCCAGAAGTGGTCCAAAGGAGATCCGTATGAAACTTGTGCGATTTGCATTGAAGACTTTGTTCTTAATGATAAAATTCGCGTGCTTCCATGCTCACACGGTGAGTAACAAAAAAATTATTCCTCGATGTACAGCACTGAGGTACATCATGGAAATTTTTGAATCTAATGAATGTCTCGCTTATTAATATTTTAGGATTTCATACGGAGTGCATCGATCCATGGTTAACAAAGGGTAGAAGAGTATGTCCTATTTGTAAGCGCAAAGTTGTTTTAGCAGAAGAAAGATTCTCAGAGTCAGACTCAGATTCCGATTCGGAGACAGCACCATTACTTGGAGCTTCCTCTTCTCAAACACAACCTCCAAATTCTATGGGCAGTACTTTTGTACAACATAGGGTATGTCAAACAATTAAAAGAACGTTTTACCAAAACTAATGCACTAGACATTATTTAATTATTTACTAAATTTACAGGAAAATCCTTTTAGACGAGCTCAACGGCGAATGAGAGCACGTCCACAGCAGAGAACAGTTGTGATTCCAGATTCAGAGTCGTCTAGTGATGACGATTATGCCAGTTCATCAGACCCAAGTCAAAGTAATGTGAGTAGCGGTAGTCACAAGAGCATTGTGGCTGAGGTGCATTCATCTCATAATCCATCAATTGGTCCCCATCCTTGTCAAGTTGTAGCTGACCATGAACTCGTTTTGACTGACCAACTAGCATCGTCTAACGTTTCTTCTGCAATCGCAGTAGACTTAGATGGATCCGTTTCTTCTCGTGGTGATGGTCGTAGACTATCATTAGTTCAATCTCAGTTGCCTAGTAGCAGTAACAATGGAATTATGTGCTCCAGAGAAAATGAAAAACAAAGTTTAAGTGATAATTCGGATCCCGTAGTTGTTACAATTAATACTTTACGGGATCCACCAAACTCCTCTTCCTTGACACAAGATTTGTCTTCTTCGCATCACTCTGAAGCATCTATAACTGATAGTGCTTCAAACCAACCAAATCTTAACAATGCCATAGTGTAAAATAAGTTCTTAACTACTATCTTGATATTCTGTCATTTTTCAGCTATAAAAAATATTTTATTCCTAATCGTAACGCGTTTCGTATAACCTCGTTTGGTCCACGTAAATGTAAAATGTAATACCTTAATCACTATAATAATGTAGTTACACAGCAGCTAGCTGGAGATTCTGTCCCTGAGATAAAGTTTGGCATTATGAACAAAAGTAACAGTTAATATGAACTGTGTGCTTGTACTTGTATGTGCAATTATTCTGTGTCATGAACTTATTTTACGTGCTGTAGCAGAAGTTGTCGTTACAAGGTTTTTACAAAAAGCCTGCAATTAGGTCGGTTTACGAGGTGTTTTAGTTTATTTTATTTCGGTGCGTAATATAAAGACATTATATTTCTAGTTCGTTTCAGCGTGTCGCTTATAAATATTATCGTGAGTACATATCTAGGCAATTTTGTGCTGTTTTTGTTTGTCCATGTCTCTTCGAAAACGTTTCGTAATAAAAACATTTTAATACATGTCGGTTTTTGCGGATTTTGAATCTTATTTTTACAGAAAAAACATCCTCTGAGACTGATTTCACTGGAAAAGAAACTCCAATTATATAGTATTGGAGAAAACAGATAAACACAATTTCCAATCACAAATACTCCACCTTTTGATGCACCTATAAAGATTCATGTTGCAAGTGGCTGCTGCCGAGTACAAATTATATGCATTATGGCCTCGGTTCTGTTACCACTGTATATTAAATAAGAGTAGTTTAGCCAATAGAAATATAAATAATGATACCGTATTTGAATTAGGCCATTTGTGATCACATTGATTAGTTCCTCATCTTTATAGCTCTTTCGATATTGACGTATGAATAATTCCTAAGGGTAGCTGGAGCACTGTGAAGGTTGTACTTGTAATTAATCCGCTTCTCATTGCTATATAAATGTTACTCTGGAGAAACCTAGTAGAGTACAATATTACTTGTGCATAATGCATAAATGCATTATATTACTTCGGTGGGGTTTCTTTCCTAACTTCTGATCAACGTTTCCCGGTTGTTGAAACTTGTACTTCCGGGAATGTGTGTTTTTCCAGAAAATAGTGACTAAAGCATTTTGTTTGTAATATGAAATGCGAATCTGATAGTTTTAAGTACTCCGTATGTAATAAGTAAATTCTTGTAGACTGACCACAATATATGTCAAAATTGCACGTGCACATATGCATGAAGTTCGTCAGTTCTTTTCATGCTATACCACTCCGCAGCTCTTCGTTTCTGTAGATGAGTGGCCTCGTTTCGATACGAATGAAAATAAATTTCAATGTTTCCCGAAAGATTTCCCGCAACTTATACGTTTCTTGACATACTTGTTTTTACAGCGGATTACTCACGCGAACACGTGCATATATACTTTACTAGTTTGTGAAGATATTTGCAAATTAGAATTTATTAGTAACTTCTGCAATAACTAATGAAAGTAGTAAGTGATTAAATGCAATGAAACCAGAAAGCAATAAATGCTATTAGAAAATGCCTTACAGTACAGTGAGGACGTTTTCAGGTTTTGACAAGAAGATCAAGTGATTTTGTGTAATACAGAGTAAGTGTGATGCGCAAAACTCAAAGGGCAAGTTTATTTTTCATAACTTGTATGTCGTGGGAATGAATTTCCAAAAATATTGAGAATAACAAAAAAATAATTTATTTTAAATACTTTTAGGTACATGTGTGGTAAAAAAAATGTTTCATCACGACCATTCGTTTTTAATAAACCAACACTATATTATCATAATTCAATCTCTACCTTTGTAAATATCTTTCTTGTTTGTTTCAAAATTACGTGCATACTTTTACAGGTATGCATTATTACCGTAAAATAAAGTGAAGTGTAGGAACTGCAACAAACCTCCTGTAGTAGAATCTTATGGGACCAGGTCTTGGTGGTGGATTGGTATAAGGTTGGAATCGGTACACAGTCCTGCAGTAACCACGAATATCCTTCCTCTTGCCTGGTGGACATCCTCGCTCGGGTACAACGATCATAGTCTTACTTCGAATAATCTTAGTTTCATCTGCATTGCCATTCTCATCCAAAGGTATTTCAGGAGGAGGTCCGTTTAAATTATCGATTCTGGAGTCCGCTTGATCTTCAATTTGTTCATGTAAGGGAATGCGTGCATGTAGATCGCCATGCTGTGGTACAATGTTATTAGATTCTAGTAGGTCTTCATGACGATTATTGCGTGGATTAAAAATCAGTCTTTCTGGAGAGTCTTCAGGTGTAAATGGCCTGGGAGAATGCCGACAATTCACATTCCGGGAGTCTAAGAATGTTTGAAATATTGAGCAAATAGGGCCCATTTCAGGTCCTCTTCCGTGAATATCTCTTGTCTCCTTGTTCCTCCCATTATTGCTGGGCTCGAAATAGACACTTTCATCGGATGAAGGAGCACCCGAGAGAGTTTCTAAGCTGGAGTCTTCTGAATGGTCAAACGGGGAAATGTGAGAAACGGGAGAATCCTCAGGTAATAACGGCTGAGGGAAATTCCAAACTAATTGACTCAAGTGTGCCCAAACTACGGTATAAATAAATAAGCTAAAAGCAGGGCTACTTCTGTTGTCACTCATCTTGAAGTTATAAATTTGAATTTTTGTCCACAGAATTACACAATTCAGTTTGATGCACTTTTTTACATCTATATAATTCCTTTATTGTAAAGTTGCTTTGTCTTTGCATCAGAAGTTACTGTTGTACGAGCAAAAAATGGCACTTGAAATGGCACAAAAAATCACAAAGTAACCCGAATGTTGAGGTTGGCCGAAGAAGTCAAATTTCAATAAAAATTGCAAATGAATTCTACGGAAAGTTGTAACAGGAATGTAACCGGAACCTGAAACAATTGAATAAGAATCCAATTCATAAGGAAAATGTCGTAATAAAATAGTGTAAGTTGAAATTACTTGTTAAATATTCTCTGCTAATTGTGAGGAGCCCTTTCCAACAGTCAGCTGCAGGCCGGTTTGACAGAATCTGTGCTTGGAACTTGGTCCTTATTTTGTTGGATGGTTGGACACAGATGATATGATGATAAATGGTAGTAGAATCTGGTCTTGATCATGACGATGATTACGACGCCGACCATTCGTCCTGCACTCTCATGAGTGTCTTGCTTGTGTCTACGCGAATTTCAAATACAATGTGCTCACTTTTTTTAAGATCACTGTTTTTCACTTTCATCGTCCTGCACATGCATTAGCTAAATAAGATTTTTCGATCAACAACAACACCAGCAACGTGCCCAACAATCCTAACTATTACAAGGTACTCTGACGATGATGCGAACGTTTGCCTATCACTGCCGTTGTCCTTTGTCCATTACAGGATTACCTACCATAATAATTATTGCACTGCACAGCACTGTGGGCATCTGTGTACAGAAACACATATCCTAGCAAAGTAGCAAACGATCACCTCGCATAGACGTTGGGTGCATGCATTTACTGTACTTTGCCATATTTTCCTCACACTCCAATATGCAGTTCACTAAACGTATGGGTAATAAGTTACGATTCGCACATTATACTCATCCCCCAGATAATATCGTCTCAGTGATTTTTGAGAGATTTCCCATAGTTTAGCCCTCCAAAGACGTGTGCTCAAATCAAAGGTTTTATGCACACATGCATGCCGTTTAAGAATTCATTGAAACATAAGGTATATATTGGCATTGAGAAGCTTATTATTTTTAAAAACTGGCATGCCTTCGAGCACAAGATAACTAAAGTTACAGGTTGCAGAATTCCTAGAATCGCCTTCAAATGTAATTAGTTTCGTATGTCAAACTTAGGTATTGTAGATGACGAATGTCTAAAATGAAATACCATACTAACCATAAGCATTGGGACTATGGAAAGCTTCATTATCCAAAAAGAATTGTTTAAAAATTGCATTAGACATAACTTGATTAATCGAGTAAATTTTATTTTAACCGGTGGCTATAAAATCCATCAATACAACTTATATACTATGACTATACCTTGTCAGTGCATTAACCACACATCAAACCTATACCACATGTACATACTATATATTCTACATGTGTACACTAAAGTATATTTTTACATGCGTTGAGGTGTGATCATATGCCAACAATGGTAATGACAATGGTAAGCCTTTATCAAAAGAGAAGTATGAATGCATGGAATGTAAATATGTATTTGCAATGACAATGGCATACACCACACACCACACCTGTTTAGAGAACCTTTTACATCAACCACATTTTTATATCGGTAACAGCAGTTCTAATAAAATATCCACCTAGTTTACGTGTATATTTATATAAAGATCTATAGATAGAGTTGCTATATATTTGCACTTTTCATCGGAATGCATTTACAAGCGTTCACATGCACATAAAAACTAATTTTAACAGCTCATTCATAAGCATATAATATACTCTCCAAGGTACACAAGGAGTTAATATTGTTATTATGATACTATAGCAGTTCTCAAACTGTACATTCTTGGTTGTTGTTCTTCAGAGTGGAGGTAAATGCACTACTCCCCTTGGCTTCATTTTTAAGCATTTTTCTGGCCTATTTACTTACACATGCTTTGGTCATTTCTTCTAACCATAACCCACTGACCAAATAATTATTCTACAGGAAAATGAAAGTGTCCGAAGATCAAAGTTCAATTAAACTTTGCTTTTTGCTACTTATGTAACACTGAGAAATGGGTGGTTACAGTATACAATAATTTCAAAGTTCCGAAATAAATCATTGATTGTTAAGATTTGACTGGTGGGCGGAAATATTTTTCTTTTTCAGAAGCTGCTTTTCTTTATTCTATATTACTATTGCAATTACATGTACCACTTTATTTTTTGTCTTGCTTTTAATTTCGATTTTTTAAGCTGATAATAATCGCATGCTCTACGTCTACATGAAGAGCCAGGTTAAATATTTAAGTGGAATAACATAAATTAGGAATTTTATTGTGTAGCATGTAAGCTCTTATTACTGGGTGAGTAGCAGAACTTTTAATTATAGTCGTCCTATCAAATGGACACAAATTGACTTGCATTTTTAATCAATATTTTTCCTTCATATAAAAACATTTACATTCGTACTAAATGGTGTACTAGACTATATTGGCCTCTGTATGGGTAATCAACGTGGGAGTGGAGAATTTGTGGCATTAGCTATATACATGCCAAATACATACATAATGAGAACTACCGAGTCGATTTTATTACATGTTAATAAAACAAATTGTAAATTGTACTTACAGTATGTACACAGTTTTTGTTGTTGTCGGAACAGTATCTATTATGGTTGTGGTTGACACTGAACATTGTAGAAAATGAGTTTAAAAATAGCGAAAAACCCACATGCAAAATGTTTTATATGAACTGCCTACAAAGCGTCAATATAGCTGAAAAAGATTATTAGTGAATAAAGCTAGAATTAATTATTAGAAATATTGTGTAAGCATCGTTGCAACTTATTTTACCGTTAGCCGAGTGCGTGAGGGGCATAAAGGTCTAATTTCCACATACTTTCACAGCAAGAACGTTACTTGCGTTTTTCTATTAGCTACAAAACGTGCAAATCTATAGTTAACATAATGAATAATGCTTACATAGGGTTTAAACATCGCGAAAGATTTCACTTATACAGACGATATGATATGCAACATACAGGTAAGACTAACCTGTATATCTCTATACGCAAAAATTCCATCGTATATGATTTCATCACTATAAGGCGGTATCCATTTGCATTTTAATTTACACATTTAATTCGTTTATATCTAATTTTTATGAAAGACGAACAAGCAGATCAGCTTAGTGGTCAGCGGCAAGAGTATAAGAATAGCATAATTATATAAGCAATCAAAGGTATACAAATACAAGTATTGCAATGTTTGCACTGTCAGGCGAAGAATACCTATCTGGTTTAATATGAAGAATATATAGGTCGCCGCAAAGTTGCAGCTTCCAATCGTAAACAACAGTAAGCACAAAAAACATATAGCTTTTGCCTTGTTTACTTTTCCCTGCTGGCGTTTATTATTTGGATTAATTTATGTTACACATTACAGCTGACCAGTAACGGATCAATGATCACTGTATTTTGAACATGATACAGATACTTCCACAATGAAGTAATCCAGACCACTCACTCCTTAGTAAATTGTAAGTGACATTCAGCTCAATCTATTCGATTGTTATCATGCAGTTCGCTCGTATAATTGGGAATGACTCATCCAACCTTGGCTTTTTCGAATCATACCTATTCCTTCTTAATTACGTCAACATTTCGATTTAATTAGGTCTTCAACGAGAGATGCTTCTGGCGGATGTGCGCAAGACGACAATAATATTAATTTTCAAGTTTACATTTTTACTCCATGCTCTCATTATATAAACGTTGACATTGTTACAAAACGTTAAGAGTAACCGTCAAAAGTTGCATATTGTTTAAAGATGATCAGCCTCAACGGCTCAATTAGTTCCTCGAGAAACGTTTTTTTACAACTTCATTACTGAAATTTCAATATACTTCAATAGTTAAGTACTTTAGATACTTATACATATATACTGTAATAGATAGATGCCTGGTATTCGATGGGGATGTTATCCCGTAACCCCAGTACGACCACTTGTTATATGGAACTAACCATAAGATCATTAGTTTCGTTAGTGTATATACATGCAGGTTCTATAGCGATTCAAGTAGCTTCTATAGTATGCATGATGCATGTACATATATACTTAAAACGTGAGTATAGTAGCTTGCAAAGTAACCGGTTGAACATAATAATAAGATGCGTTGAATAATCTAGTATACTTATACATATTAATAAATCGCGTGTTTCGGAAGAGTAAAAGTAATGAAAATATGCACAAAAAATTAAAAAACACAGGAAGGACTCTAAGGTTTGGAATATATTACACAGAATGTAACCAAAACGGAAAGTACGTCAGAATGTCAAAAAACAACCTTCATAATAAATAAATATTCAAAGGAGATAATTTCGCCTGGGATTTCTGAGAATTACACGCCGCTGCTTATCTCGAAAGATGACAGGCACATAGAGTAACAATAGGCAGTGCCGTTATATAATTACACTTATTAAATTCAATAAAGGAATGCTAATATTCTTATATAATTCCTGTGATGGAGACGGCACAATGGTCTTTATAAAGAGGCCGACACAAGAGTGAGAAGTAAAGTGTAGCAGGGCCAAGACCAAAGTGAAAGCTTACTGCATGAGCACCTTATTAATTAATACCTGTATACATACGCAGGTGTATTTAAAGGTCTCCTAATTGTTCAATGATGCATTCTACTGACTTCACTGACTCAAAGCTGAAGGTAAAGAAAATAATACTTTCATAAATATTGATGCTTCTGACAATATTTGCTGAACAAGGTAGTCTCTATTTAACTGTGAACGAACACTGTATGATTGGCACGTAATCACACTGACTGAGAGGGAGTAAAAACTTACACAATAAATATCTACCTAATAGCATTATTATTATCATACTTGGAAGGTCAGTCTCAAGAGAATAAACAACTTTTTTAACAATTAAAGCTCAAGTTGACAAGTTGACAGTGAATACTAATTAATTATACAAGATAATTCAATATGGTTCCGTAATGAAAGTATATACATATATGCCTAATACAAGCAAGCCAATCAGCTTGAAACAGTTTTCCGCGTGCATATATGCATGCTAGTCCTTGGCCTAACTGTAATAAAATGCCTAAACCGTTTTGCTTTAGTTAGATTTTTTTAGTTGAGTTTAGTTACTTAACTAGCTTAGGGTTTTCAGCTTTCTAATTAGCAGGGTTTGCTAAAAAAAACCGCTGAAAAGCGACTTAACCGGTTGCGATTTAATACAAAGGTCAAACATAAAATTTTATGGTTTAGTTCTATGCAAAGTGAAAGTAATCTGCTCCATTTTGCTGGAGAGTTGTGAATTATTTCGTAATAATATAAGCTAATAAAAAAGACAACAATAAATGGAACGTGATTGACTGCAGTTGGATTATATTAATGACAATTTACGCATTTTACAGTTTCTGTTTCAGTTTGTGCACACGCGTCATATGCATGTTATTTTAACTGGTTTATTATCTTAAATGAGCTTTAATATTCGGAAACCGCTGTTCATGCATCCGCTGCAAAAGTATCTATAGACCCAGAATAATATAATAGTAATAGTATAGTTATTAGACGTATATACTCATCATGCAAATAAAGAGCAACGGGAGTAAATGTTTACGTTATTTAAATATTTTGAATGGGTAGACTGTTTGTACACAGCCGCAATATTAACATGTACATAATCAGTGCAAGAATAGAAGTAAACAGTCGTGTTTACATAATTATAATGCATGCGATTGTCATTTCACAGTCGATTTCCTTACTTTAAGTTATTATATAGATACTGAATATAACAAATGCACAAACATTTTGCTTTTTAGTAGCTTACTACACACAATTCATTAAATGTTTCCATTGCGTGCGTGAAGGCAAAGAGCATAGTGATATAATTATAATGAGTCAATGAGTCGGAAGAGTTATTAATGCAGTTTATTGACAACAGCTGATATAATTATTGCAGATTGTATTGATACTTTATTGTTTTGGGAATATAATGTTTATAAGCCGTTGTTGGTTTCTGAAAGAATTTCGAAATAATTCAGGTTTCAGATTTTTTTTGTGGGGGGTTAAATTATTATTATTTCCAGATTTTTTGCAATCCAGTTATTTTTCCCATGTTTTACAAATTTACCCTTTAAATTAGTATAGAATTTCTAAAACATAATTATTATAGATACGGTATTCACTTTTAATTTATTGTATTGCGAATTAAACTATATACCCATTTAAATTAGTAATATTTTTAGAACTTACAGCATTCAATAATAATTCAAATAGAAGCGACGCAATCAATGATTAATAAGCATTCAATAATGAATGTTCTAATTCAGCATCATCTTAATTCACTATACCTAATACCATTATTACAAATTACAATACTATTATTTCTATTTTCACAATATTTACTATTAAATTAATTTTGACTCCATACGTTATACAATTTATTTTCATTGCCGTATATAGTCTTATACAATTATTAGTACCATTCTGAAATTATGCAATATACCTTAGAGTCCCATTGAAATAATACAATATAAGTATGTATAGTCATTTGCTATAAACGTTTTAGACCGTTACTTTTGTATACTTACACAAGCATGCCTATGCAAAATATTCTTATTATTATCATCTATAGTACCTTGGAGGTTGTTATCTCAAATTTTCTTAAATGTCATAGATGGGTTATCCACCATCATTGTAAGTGCATGATGGGTTATAACTCTATACAACAATCCTAATTAATACCAATTTTATTAAAAAGATTACATTAAATTTATAATTCCTTATACAACGTAAGTTTTAGATTTCCATGCTATTTAATATGCTTTTACCCACTTTGCAGCAAAACGTTGGTGGACAACCTCTCTCGTATTTGATAAGAAAATATGGAAATAGAAATAACCAACCTTGCACCTCATAAGTACCGACATGTTTATTCTTATTATTGTAATTATTATATTTACACAATCTAATTTACTATTAAATAAACACTAATTGTACGTTAAATAATTTGGTTCTTTACATTATAAAATATTTTACACAGATATTTTTATTATACAATAATAGTGCCATAATGAATTAATGCCATTTGCTTGTACAGTGAAGACTCGCTATTAAGGTCTTCTTTTTAAGAGCAGACTAACTATAATGGTCTTCTTTTTAAGAGCAGACTCCTTTTAACCGTCTTCTTTATAAGAGCAGACTCCTTTTAACGGTCCTCTTTATAAGAAGACTCCTTTTAACGGTCCTCTTTATAAGTGCAGACTTCCTACAACGGCCGCATTTTTCGTGCCCAGAATAAAATTTACACCGAATTTTGACTCTATAAAAGAGCATCGATTCTTTATAACGGTCAAATTTTGCCACTTTATGGGGTGCCGTTATGAAGAGTTTCCGTTGTAGTAATTAAATGCCGCGTTTTTGACCGTTACTTTTGCTTGGTATAATAGGACGCCGTTAAAATACTAAAATAGTAATAATTACTTTATAAATACAATATAATAAAACAGAATAAATATAATTATTATATTTATTCTTATTTTTAATATTAATATCCCTATATGACATTCCTCCTCCACAGTAACACACATGATGACAGTAGTGTGATAATAATAATTAACATTATGTTGAACATGCTACCAATTAAATGTTCATTAGTGTTTTTATTAATTAAGCATAAGGACAGAGAAGAGGAAATCCCGTGAACTGTGATTTTGACGCTGGCGTTACGGTGGAAGAAATGTGCGGGGGAGATTTGTATTTAAAATACTCGACGTGTAAATTGTGACTATTGTGAGCGCAAAAGAGAGAGAAAGAGAAACTCTCCACCCATGCGATAACTTCCACCAATGCAGCGGTCCCACGTGAGTTGAATTCACTACACGTCAATAAAGTATGAAAATAGTTTGTCTTGCCTTTTAAATCCTTCTCTTATTAATTCCCATTTCCCGTTCTTTCCATACACAATAAAAGTTTATTTTACCGATTGCCGTATATAGAGATTATTACAGTTTAACAGTGTGATATAGACACTCTGTACAATGAATTTACCATTTATTATTAAGTATTTAAAGTAATAAACACCCGGAATTTAACACAATTCCAGAGGTTTACGGCATTCATTTATTGTGCGGCTCTCGGGGAGTAACTGCAGTAGAAAATAATTTAAGATAGTAATTTATAGATTATATTTGTAGCATTTCTATTCTATTTAAGTGTGAAACAATCCACCGTCTTTAATTTAACAGAGCAGGAAGTGGGGAGTTTGCATGATTTTGACTATTTTGATTCTGAGCCCCGCTGTCCACTCCGTAATTTATTAAATTATTTTTGTGATTTTGTAACGTTCACTCATCATTCATTGTGATATTCACCGCAATAAATTACACAATTATTTTTATTAATTAATAATAAAAAATAATTACGGTTGGAAACGTGGAAGGTACACTGATTGAAACCACTTGAGAGTTGAGAATATTTCGAAGGACAAGCAATATTATTTTGTTTAACTTCTGAAATTCTGACAGTGAGTCTGACTTGAATCTTTATTGCTACAAATTATATTATTGATGATTGTGAATTGCATTGTGAATTTAATTATATGAATCATGGGTTTCCTTAGTTTTTAGTACGTAATCGAGATTGTGGAGTAAATATTTATTGTTGTAATGAATTATAATGTATGTTGTTTACTCAGGAAATTTGCAAGCCTTTTTTGTGAGATTTCACAATGAAGGTGGACATCAATCGTAGGATGGATTTACTAACAATATTTCTATCATGGCTGAGTATAGCATCTTATCCAGGTATGCATACAAATTTAGTTGTAGTTTGTCTGTATGTATTTTCATGTTTTCGTTTGGGACGTGAATTAAAGAGGGATGTACATTAAAGACGGAAATGGATTAAAGAGGAAATGATTAAGATAAGGTTTGATGATTTTGGTTTACAGGCGTGGATAGTGGTGCGGCGGATGTCCAGAATCACTTAGAAATGGGAAGAATACACTTAGAAAATCGGCAGTTTTCCGATGCTCTCACACACTTTCACGCTGCAGTAGAAGGAGATCCAAATAATTATCAAACTTACTTTAAAAGAGCTCTGGTTTTCATGGCTCTTGGAAAATATAATCAAGCACTGAAAGATTTTAGCAAAGTCATAGAACTCAAACCTGATTTCTCAGCAGCTATCCTGCAAAGAGCCAGTCTTCTGTTAAAACAAGGTCAACTGGATCAGTCGCACATAGATTTCGAAAATGTGGTAAGTGTTTATAAATTCATTATTGCAGTTATTTAACTGCAATTTTTATTTCTGCAATTTCTGGTTATTAATAATGTAGTAGGTTATTTCTGGTATTTTTGAAATGACTAGCTGTTATTTATTAATTACTGGGCTATGTTTCTTTTGGGGTTTTCTATTTGATCAAATAAGATTTTATATATTATTTCAGCTAAGGAAGGAGCCTCATAATCCGGAAGCATTAGGTGGATATGAAATGGTGGAGGTGTCCAGGAAGGATTTGGACGAAGCGAAATATTACGTTGACATTGATGACTGTAACACGGCCGTGGAACTTTTAACTAGGTTGATTGAAACATGTCCTTGGGATTCTTCGCTGAGGAAAATGCGATCGGACTGTTACCTAAATTTAGGAGATGCTTCTCGGGCAGTGTCTGATTTGCGTTTCGCTACAAAACTCAATATGGATGACACTGATGGATTATATCGCCTTAGTTCGATCCAGTACCAGTTAGGTGAAGTAGAAGATTCTTTGAGGGAAATTCGAGAATGCCTCAAGTTGGACCCAGAGCATAAATTTTGTTTTCCTTTATACAAGAAGCTGAAAAAAATTGATAAATTTAAGCAGGATGCGGAAAAGGCTGGAGAGGCAGGACAGTATGAAGACTGCACCGATGATCTCAAAAAGGTATAGAATTAACGTATAACAAAATCAACACATTATATGATTAAGTGTTGCATACTTTTATATAGTGATTTCTAAAAGTTCATTTAATATTGATAATATAATATTAACATAAAATAGGCACTTAAAGCGGACCCTAATATGCCTAATATGGTGGAATGGAAACTAAGGCAGAAAATGTGCTGGTGTCATGTCAAGAACAGTGATGGTTCTCACGCTGTTGATCAGTGTACTCGAGCCCTGAAAATTCGCGAAGATGTTGAGATTTTATGCCAGCGTGCTGAGGCTTATTTATTGAGCGATCTCTTTGCCGAAGGTAAGATATTCTGGATTTTATTGATTGAGAAAAATGGATTATATTGGCGTTTCATATAAATAACACTGTCTTTATTAAATCTTTATTAAATAGCCATTGACGATTATCGGCGGGCTCTGGAAATCGACGAAGATAATAGGCCAGCACGTGAAGGCATGCAACGAGCTCAGAAACTGCAGAAACAAGCCAAGAAACGTGATTATTACAAGATACTTGGAGTGAAGCGAAGTGCTACCAAGCAAGAAATAATGAAAGCTTACCGAAAGGCTGCTCAGCAATGGCATCCTGATAATTACCCAGATGCTGATGAAAAGAAATCTGCAGAAGCCAAATTCATTGACATTGCTGCTGCCAAAGAAGTGTTGACAGACCCAGAAAAACGACAGAAGTTTGACCAAGGTGATGATCCTTTAGATCCTGAAGCCCAGCAGAGTCACCAACACGGGTTCAACCCCTTCACATTTCACTTTCAAAACTCAGGACCCTTCCATTTCAAATTTCATTGACATTTGTGTGTCTCTAGTATTTTTTATCTTTTTTTCTGGATTCCTGTCGGAGTCAACAAAGTAAAAGGACTAACAACGTGACTGCTCCATTTTGAAACAATTTAGTCAACATGTATAAGTTTAGATAAATAATTAGCAAATTTTTGACATTCAGTACAATTCTTTAAATTAGCATAATATGTATGTGAACTTTCCCTTGAGTCACAATAATGCCAGCGAAATTCCCACATATATGTATGGTGCTTTTCTGACAACAAAAGGATAGTCAGAGTAGGAACAGCCCTGTCGTCCATACCTAAATTACCATCCCTTTCAGTCTGCGTCATTTCTTTCCAAGAACTCAAGTGGAAAATTTTTATGAAGGTGTTGCATGAATCGTCTCATGCAATTTTTTAAGCCATAATATTATATTAAGAAACACTAGTAAGTAGGCGAACAAATAACAGACTCATCTTTGAACTCGAGATGAAATGCA
The DNA here is from genome assembly GCA_034696945.1 of Lipothrix lubbocki. Taxonomy (NCBI): domain Eukaryota; kingdom Metazoa; phylum Arthropoda; class Collembola; order Symphypleona; family Sminthuridae; genus Lipothrix; species Lipothrix lubbocki. The sequence continues at coordinate 1,657 of JAQGAK010001222.1, read as the reverse complement.
AACTCAATTAAAAGCAGTTGCTAGAGCAGTATCATGCGATGCAATTTGCGTTTTATAAATCGTTTTGCAACTTGTAATAATCCAAAAAGGACGCAAACGTCTACTTGTCTAGTTATATTCTGTTTAGATTAGTCAAATCCACCGAGGGGACAAAGTAAATGTTAAGGCGTTCTAAACACCACTTTTGTTCGCTAATTACCGAGGAACACGTTTCTCCGGGATCCGACTATTTTGAAGTTCGTTTGATTTACAATCCAGTATCCTAACTACGTTTCTGTACTACATTTGAGCTTCAGCGTATGATGTAAGAGAAAGACTTGCCATTACGATTTATGTTGTGCTTTTCTTGTGTTGTTTAAACATAATTACAGAATATTATCCCCGTCAACTTTATCTTGATGTTTGTGTAATAAATGAATCAGGGGGAACCTCATTGTAAATTATAACTGCGGGAGCAAAGCAGTGATTGTTTGTGATTTCTACACACTAATTTATTTTTGTTCAAAATCCCTATATGGTCGTAGCTACTCTCAGTAAAATAATATAATTTATTATATTACTTTATAATTACCCTGGACATTCACTCAATCACTCCAGATTCCCAGAGCCGTTCACTTTTGCCCCGCTCTGTTGTCACGCCATTAAATATTTACACCTTCGATAATCAGTTAACCATTCGTTCAGTTCTTAGGAGTTACTTAACTTAATTATCGCTAGTTCTTTAAGTTCGTCCGGGGAGGTTTGGTGTGTTTATATGTTGAAGATATTACAGTTGTATTAATCGTCAAGTGGCGCATATACAGAATCTGTTATTTGTGTTAAATTACTTTCTTTCTATATAAAGATTATTACAAATTTCTTCCCGGAGGAAGTCATGTGCATCAGCCAAGGCAGTGCAGTATCCTAGTTAATTTATTTACCAGGTATTAAGTTTATTTTAATAAACTATGCCGGTCAGTACTTGTACCGGTCAATAATTGGGTACATATACCTTCATGTCCATCGCCGAATTCCTAAAATAAAAAATAATATTAATTATACTACTCCGCTTAAATTTATTAAATATTATTTAAATTCAATTTGCAAATAAAATTTCCACTCCACGTTTGGACTTTTATTTACATAAAAGTGTCAAACTTAACTGCTCTCTGTTGTGTTTGTAGTTATTTTATTAGATTTTAATTGATTTATGGTATTGATTTGATATAATAGACGATTGAATGTTAGTGATAGTTTGGCTTTTTCCTATTGTTGCTGATTTGGTTTTTATAGCATTACCGATTTAATTTTAATCACGGAGAAGCGTTTTTTAACTTCGTAATGAATTATTTATTATTCATTTTGATTTTAATTAAGCACATAGCATTCTAGTTAACGTTCGTACATATGTATATAGTACAGTATTCAAAACGGTAGTGACAATAAGCATCACAAATATGAGAGAACATATTACATTATACCTAATATTTAATACATAAATATCAAATAAATTAAATTAAATACACATGAAAAACATTCAGACGGGGGATATGTGATTCCAGAAAGAAAATATAATTAACAGTAGAAGATGTGAATGTCAGTTTCATTTTACGTGACAGGAAAAGTGAACAAGAATTAATGAAATACTTAAATACAAAATAAATACAAAATAAATACA